>JACEEZ010003757.1:136977-149477 GCA_016584305.1 Chionoecetes opilio | reverse complement strand
TAAAATATAATTCGTGTTTCTTCAACGATATCTAGACTAAAACTAAATATAATTCGTGTTTCTTCAACGATAGCTAGACTAAAACAAATATAATGTGTTTTTCTTCAACGATAGCTAGACTAAAACTAAATATAATTCGGTTTCTTCACCGATAGCTTAGCCTAAAACATAAATATAAATCGTGTTTTCTTCCACGATAGCTAGCTAAAACTTAAATTATTCGTGTTTCCTCACGTATACACTCACTACAAAACTAAATATAAATCGTGTTTCTTCAACGATAACTCGACTAAAAACTTAATATAAATCGTGTTTCTTCAACGATCGCTAGACTAAACTAAATATAAATCGTGTTTCTTCAACGATAACTCCGACTAATAACTAAATATAAATCCGTGTTTCTTCAACGATAACTAGACTAAAACTTAATATAATTCTGGTTTCTCAACCCCCCGGTAGATAACCTAGACTAAAACCTAAATATAATCGTGGTTTTCTTCAACGATAACTAGACTAAACTTAATTAAATCGTGTTTCTTCAACGATAACTTAGACTAAAACTTAAATAAATCGTGTTTTCTTCAACGATACTAGAACTAAAACTTAATATAATCGTGTTTTTCTTCAACGATAACTAGACTAAAACTAAATTAAAATCGTTTTTTCTTCCAACGATAACTAGACTAAAACTTAATATAAATCGGTTTTCTTCAACGATAACTAGATACTAAAACTAAATATAAATCGTGTTTTCTTCAACGATATGCTAGACTAAACTTATATAAATCGGTTTCCTTCAACGATAACGACTAAAACTAATATAATTCCGTGTTTCCTTCAAAAAAAAAAAAGATACTAGACTAAAACTAATATAAATCGTGTTTCTTCCTTCAACGATAACTAGACTAAAACTAATAAATCGTATTTCTTCACGATAACTAGACTAAAACTAATATAATTCGTGTGTTCTTCAACGATAACATACTAAAACTTAATATAAATCGTGTTCTCTTCAACGATAACTCGACTATAAAACTAATTAATTCGTGTTTCTTCACGATAACTATACTAAAACTTAATACTAAATCTGTTTCTTCAACGATAACTCCGACTAAAACTAAATATAATTCGGGTTTCTTCAACGATAGCTAGCTAAAACCTAAATATAATTCGTGTTTCTTCAACGATAACGAACGTAAAACTAAATCTAATTCGTGTTTCTTCAAAGAGAGCTAGACTAAGCCTAAATATAAATCGTGTTTTCTTCTGACGATAACTAGACTGAAACTAAATATAATTCTGTTGTTCTTCAACGATACCTAACTAAACAAACTAATATAAATCGATATTTCTTCCAACGATAACTAGACTAAAACTAAATTAATTCGTGTTTTCTTCAACGATATGCTCGTAGACGTAAAACTAAATATAAAAGCGTGTTTTTCTTCAACGATAGCTAGACTAAAGCTAAAATAATAAATCGTGGGTTTCTTCAACGATAACTAGACTAAAACTAAATATAAATCGGGTTTCTTCAACGTAACTAGACCAAAACTAATATAAATCGCGTCTCATTTCAATATTCTGGGTGTGTACTATTTTCTACAAGGATAACTGCGACATAGGAGAACCTAAATTACAATGCAGCAAGGTAACTGACAAATACATCTACATCTACTGTATCTACAAAAGGTAAAGGAGGTCAAACGGAGGCTCAATTTATCTCTATTTAAAGTATTTGGTGTGGTGAGTTTTACCATATCAAATATAATAATAAAATAATAATAATAATAATAATAATTTTATTTCACCCGAAGGCATTTCGTATCTTTGTTATGATATTTGATAATAAGGTTGTTGTTGAATGTATTTGTTATTATAAATTTTATGCTCTCCTCTCTATCACGTCACGACAACACGACGCCGCTTCTCCCGTTCTCTATTCCTCCTTCCTCGACTGGCGCACTCCTCCGCAGCCTTCACGCCTTCTACCCAAGGCTACACCCCTCTGTTCCTGCCCCGATCAATGCAACTCAAAAAACTACTAGCGACAGGGCCCTCGCGCAATGCGCTCAGGTTGTCAATACTCATGGGCCTGTTAGTTTCCAGCTCCGGCCTACAAGGCCCTATAACGCTCCAAGTCACCTCCGTCGAGCTCAATCGGGCTGTCGTTCGTGAGCTCTTCATCGTTGCACTGTGCCTTCCTCTCCCCTCCCTTCGTGTTCATGCTCCACTCTTTCGCGTATTCCCACCCGTCTCTCACTCCTCTCACGAATTCGTTCTCTCACCTGCATTCCGTGAAGGTGGTTCCATTGTATCCTGAGGTTCGTTGTCCGTCCTCGCTCGGAATCCCCTTGCTCGCCGTGACAGATGATGATACATAACAGCGCGGGACACCTGTGCGATTATACTTCTCCACAAACAGCGAAGGGCGGTGTCTGCCGATTTCTCCCTCACGGACATCTAATAGGTGCCACTCAAGTTCCGCCCTTCCAAAAACTAGGCTCGCACGGACCCCCTCACCTACCAGTCCACGCTCCCTCCTGACCATCAGAGCAGGCGATACTCTACCCCAGAAGGTCAGCATTGGCTCCGTCTAGGCCCAGCGTGGTCACCGCCAACAAGCCTTTAGCTCAGAAACCGGACACAGTTCTCCCTTCCCCCGAAACTTTGAATACGACTTGCCAAACTCCCATCCAACACACGTCCGAGTGTACACTAACACATAGATGCCCCTTCAATCCGAAAGGAATCTGTAGCTTTGATTCGTCAATAAACTATTAGATTATTTCCGTGTGGACTACACAGGAGAAAGACACGGCACGCTTAAATTCGACTCGTTTTGAGCGAAGGCGTATCGATGGGCCATCAGAAACTACCTTTACAAACAACCACGAGACCATGCGTCCAGGGATCAGTTGATTTATAGCACATAGTCACCTCCAGTTATTGCAAGGCAATTGATAGCATGGCGCCTTATATTACAACAGGTATCCAAAATTTGTTTAACTGTCTGACTCAACCAATCGAAGGCTGTTATGACTGCTTCTCGTCAATCAATCCTCATCTTCTCTCTCTCTCTCTCTCCTCTCTCTCTCTCTCTCTCTCTCTCATCTCTCTCTCTCTCCCACCCTCTCTCTTCATCTTCTCCATCTCTAGAATCTCATCAAATCTACTTTGATCCTAACCAACTCTAAGCAATCACTACTCTCTCTCTCCTCTCAGTCTCCTCTCTCTTCCCTCTCGTCTCCTCTTCTCCTTCCACTCAACTTCCTCCTTTCCATGTTTTGCCCTCCTCTCATCTCTCTCTCTGTGAACTCTCTCTCCCCATCTCTCTTCTCCTCTTATCAATCTCTCTCCGCTATCCACCTTTCTCTCGTGTTCTTTTCTCTTTCCTCTCTCCTCCTTTCTTCTTCTCTCCTCCCCTCCTCCCTCCCTCTGACTCTTTTTATTCTTTCCACATTATCTCCTTCTCATCCTCCTCTCTCTCTCTCTTTTTTCCCTCCTCTAATTCCCCTCACGCCGTCCTCCTCGAAAAATCACCCGGTGTTACTCTCCTCTTAATTCTTTACTCTCTCCTCATCCGCTCTCTGTCTTCTTCCTCTCTGTTCTTCGCATCTCTCTCTTCTCTTCTTGATTCATTCTCTTGCTCTTCTCTCTCCTCGTGCGTGTCGTACATTTACCCCTTCTTTATATGTTGGAGCTCACGATCCGTGCTCTGCTGCTCCTGAATAGTTGGTGGTATCTAAGTACCTTTGAGTTGATCGCAGCTTGGTTTACAACACACACCACACACACACACACACACACACACACACACACACACACACACACACACCACACACACGCACGCACACACGCCACACACAACACACCACACACACACACACCCACACACACACACACACACACACACACACACAACACACACACACACCACACACACACACCACACACACACACACACACACACACACCAACACCCACACACACACCACACACACACACACCTCACACACACACACACACACACACACACACACACACACAACACCACACACACACACTCACAGCACACTAGCCCATACACACCAACACACACACACACACACACACACACCACCAACACACACACACACACACACACACACACACACACACACACACACAACACACACACTACACCACACTCACAGCACACCCCACACACACCACACACACACCACACACACCACACACACACACACACACACACAACACCACACACACACACACACACACACACACACACACACACACAACACCACCACACACACACACACACGACACCGCACACGTGCACACACACACACACACACACACACACCCACACACATCACAACACATCACACAACACACACACACACACACGACCACACACACACACACCACACACACACACCAAAAAACACCACACAACTACACACACACACACACACACACACACCACAGTGACACACACACACTACACCACACCACCACACACCACACACACCCTACGACACACAACACCAACACACACACACACACACACCACACACAACACAACACACAGCACACCCAGCCACACACACAAACCACACCACACACCCACCACACAACACACCACACAACACACACACACCCACACACACTACGCACACACACAGCACACAACACACACACATCACACACACACACACTCTCACAATCACCACACTACACACACACACATCACACACACTACGTGCCACACACACCGACTAGCAGCGACACACACACACACTGATAATGGAATGGATGGTGCAAGATGAAATAAAATTAATCTAGATATCCACCTGCACCACGCATCTACCGCCTGTACGCCGCACGCCTTTTGATCACTATCGCCTATGATTCAGAGCTCTCTCTCTCTCTCGTCGCTCTTCTTCCAATCTCTCCCGTCTCTCTCTCTCTTCACCTCATCATCCATCTCTCTGTCGCTCAATCTCTGCTCTCTCCCTCTCCTTTCTCTCTCTACGTGTGTATTTACAGCATGCCCTTAGCTGGCGATCAGGCGCACGAAGGGCGGCTGTCTATCTCCCTCTGATGACTCTCTTACAAGGGGAGAGAGAGAGCGAGTCGTGAGAGAAGAGAGAGAGAGAGGAGAGAGAGAGAGAGAGAGAGAGAGGAGAGAGAGAGAGAGAGAGAGAGATGGGGAGAGATAATTGGTTGTAGCTGCTGGGACAACAGTCTCAGTTACATATGAAGGGTCAGGAAGAATAGGAGACAAATAATAATGGTTATTCAACGATGGAGGGAAGAGAATGGGCGACAGAATAGGAAAGGGAGGTAAATTTTTGTTTGTGTTTGATATTTTTTTGGTCTTTTGTTATTGATATTTTTTTTTGTTTTGTTTTATACATTTTTTGGTTTTTTTTTTATATTTTTTGTGGTTTTTGTTTGATATTTTTTTGTTTTTTATTGTTTGCGTTTTTTTGTTTTTTGTTTGATATTTTTTTGGTTTCTCCTTGTGTTTTATTATTTTTTTTTGGGTTTTTGGTTTGATATTCTTTATCTCTGGTGAGTGCTGTTTTTCGTTTTATAATTCTTCAAATTATAGATGTGTTTTTATTTTATACATTCATTTATTAATTAGTATTGAATTGGTGACGATTTTTTTAATGACGACTATTGATATGATTACAACAGTGCATAATAATAATAATTGTTGATATCAGCTTGTTTTTTATTATGATGATGATGATGCCATAACAGTGTAAAAGTATTATATGCAATGACTATTGATGGTAGAATCGGGGTATACTTTCTGGTCACATTTTCATTATTCATGGCTGTATTATTTTCTGGATTTTTTGTGTGATTACGTTTAAGTGAGATAACTATTTTATTTAAGGCTTAGAAAATAAATCGATACACGACTGATCAAAATATTTCATGGGGACTTCAGTTTACCTCTTTTACCTTACGTCTTTTATTAATCGCTACCCTCTCTAGAGAAAACCCTATCACACTTTTGTTCCGCCCCCCCTACTCTCTCTCTCTCTCTCTTCCCTCTCGTCTCTCTTCTCTCTCTCTCTCTCTCCCTCTCCTCCTCTCTCTCTGCTCTCCTCGGTTTTTTTTCCTTCCCTTTTCTCACATCTTCTTTTCTTCTCTCCATCTCTCTCCTCCTCTCTCTCGGCACTCCCCTCTCTCGCTTCCTCTCCTCGCGCTCCTTCTCTCTCTCCTCCCCCTACTTCTCTCGTCTAGCCAATCCTCTCTGCCCCCCTCTCCCCTCTCTCTTCTCTTCTTCATATCCATCTCTCTCCAATCTTCCTCTCTTCCTATCTCCCATCTCTCTTCCCCCCTCTCCTCTTCCGCCTCTTCTCCTTCTCTTCCCTCTCCATCTTCTCCTCCCTCTCCATCCTTCTCTTCCTCCTCATCCTCACCACCATATACAAATCCCCTCTCTCGGCTCTCCTCTCTTCTCTCTCTCTCTCCGCTCCGCCTCTTTCCGGTCCCTTTTCTCCCTCATCCTCTCTCTCTTTCCGGTCAAAATCTCAACCTCCGCCCTCTCTCTCTAGTCTCCTCCTCTTCTTCCAGTCCTCCGTCTCATCTAATCGATCATCATCATCTACAACAATTCGCGTATTCAATGCCTTCACCCCCTTCTCTCTCTCCTCTCTCTCTCTCTCCCTGCTCTTCTCTCTTCATCATCTTCTCCTCCCTCACTCCATCTCTCTCATTACTCTCTCTCTTACTCTGCAGGTCCTTCGTCTCCTCTTCACTCCTCCTCTCTCCTCACTCTCTCCTTCGTCTTCACTCCTCCTCGACTCCACTCACTCTCATCTCCCTCTCCCTCTTCCATTCCGTCCTCTTATCTCTCTCCTTCTTCCTCTCTCTTCTTTTCCTGCCACCGTCCCCTCCATGCTCTCCTCTCTCTTCAGTGTGGACCACAACAAAAATGAGTCCTTACTGCATCACGCCCAAATTGTGCTAACTTATCCTAATGAAGCTGTTTTGGGAAGAGGAGGAGTGGAGAGGAGGTGAGGAGGGGAGGAGGAGGTGGAGGAGAGGAGGGGAGGAGGAGGAGGGGAGGAGGAGAGGCGGAGGAGGCGAGGAGGGGAGGAGGTAAGAAAAATAGGCTTGGGTATTAGAGGGAGAGAAGAACATATTTGAAAAACGAAGAAATAAAAGTCCAAAAAATTTACACTAGTAATCGCCAGAGAGAGAGGAGAGAGAGAGGAGAGAGAGAGAGAGAGAGAGAGAGAGAGAGAGAGAGAGAGGAGAGGAGAGAGAGAGAGAGAGAGCGAGAGAGAGAGAGCAAGTTCAGCTTTATAAGACAAGAACACCCATGTGAAGAACGGGTACAGTATCTTCTCTCCGTGCATGAGGGGTACAGTAGGAGAGGAGGAGAGGAAGGGAGGAGGAGGAAAGAAGAGGAGGAGGAGGTAGGAGGAAAGGGAAAGAAGTGAGAGAGAAGGGAAGAAGAAGTGGAGCGAGGGGAAGGGAGAAGAAGTGAGGAGGAGGAAGGGAGAAGGAAGTGGAGGAGGGGGGAATGGAGAAGAAGTGGGATGGTCCAGTGGAGAAGAAGGGAAAGAACTGTGGAGGAGGAATGAAGGGAGAAGATGAGGAGGCTTGAAGGGAGAAGAATGGAGGAGGAGGAAGGGAGGAGAAAGGAGGTGTGAGACGAGGGAGAAGCAAGTGTGGAGGACAGCGAAGAAAGCGGAGAAGAGGATGGCGTAGGAAGAGGAAGGAGAAGAGTGGAGGAGGAAGAAGGAGAAGAGGAGGAGGAGGAGGAGGAAGGTGAGAAGAGTGGAGGAGGAAGAAGGAGAAGAGGAAGGAGGAGGAGGAGAGAAGGGAGAAGAAGTGGAGAGGAGGAAGGGAGAAGAAGTGGAGGAGGAAAAGGGAGAAGAAGTGGAGGAGGAAGGAAGGGAGAAGAGTGGAAGGAGAGAAGAAGGGAGAGCGAAGGAGGAAGGAGGAAAGGGAGATAAGTTGAGAGGAGGAGAACGGGAGAAGAAGTGGAGGGAGGCGGAACGGTGAGAAAAGTGGAGGAGGAGGAAGGGAGAAGAAGTGGGGAGGAAGAAACGGGAGAAGAAGTGAGAGGAAGAAGGGAGAAGAGAAGGAGGAGGAGGAGGAATGGGGGGGGGGAGGTGGCAAGAAGAGAAGGTAGGAGGAGGGGATAGGAAGAAGAAGTGGGGAGGAATGAAGGGGCATGAAAAAAGGAATGGAGGCATGGCAAGATGAACAGTTTAAAGCGAGAGGAGGAGGAGGAGGAAGAAATAAAGTTCAGATGGAGGAGGACAGGGGAGGAAGGATGAAGAAGAGCGAGGAAAGGAGATAATAGGGAAAGAGATAGTCTGAAGGAGGAGGTGGAGGTGGAGGTGGAGGTGGAGGTGGAAGAGGCATGGAAGGAGAGAAAGATATAGAGAATGGCGCTGGTGGGAGGAGGAGGAGTTACAGCATCAGAGGAGGAGGAGGAGGAGTAGTAGGAGTAGAGAGGATTAGGGCGGATGAGGATTAGGAAGAGGAAGGTCAGGAGGTAAGGGAAATGAATTGCAGAGGCGGGAAGACCAAAGGACAGGTCGTAATGGCAGAGGTGGCGTGGACCCGAGAGGCACACATTATAAGTGTTTTTCAGTAACCCACCGACCTTTGCCGACCAACGACTCTACTAATCGACACAAAATCGCCCACGTGCGCAGGAGGAGGAGGAGGAGAGAAGGGGAGCGGAGAGGAGGAGAGGAGGAGGAGGAGGAGAGGAGAGGAGGAGGATGAGGAGGAATATAAAGGCTTGGGAAAAGGGAATAAAAAAAGGAAGAGAAAGATGTGGGTTTTGGAGTAAAGAAATGGAAAAGAAACGAGATAATCAATGAAATGAGGACGCGCGGAGAGGGGAGGAGGAGGAGGAGGTGGAGGAGGAGGAGGAGGAGGAGGATGAGGAGGAGGAAAAGGAGAGGAAGGATTACACTAGGATTACATCGAGATGCAACAGATACACCAGAGACCATATTGGTTCCATAGCGTAGGGTATCTGCTGAACTACATACTTACTAACTATCACTTACTTGTAAGAAAACAGTTGGAAAAGATACATGTTCCCTAAAGAGGATGGGATACATGGCGAAGTTTCCATAGTGCATGACATGATATTGGATATGAAAACATCTAACTAACAACTACCACTACCATACAACTAATCGTTAGGGGGACTAGATACGAAATTCGGCACTATCAATACCCTTTACTTATATCAGTGTGCGTCAAGTCTGTTTTTGAATTAGTTAATTGTGTTGGCTCCGACAACATTTGTGGTAACTTGTTCCATCGTATCTACGACTCTAACATGCAATAATTTTTACGGCATCGGTTACATTGCAACGCTTGACCGTTTAGTTTTAACACCATTATTTTCTTTGTTGTCACCTGAGTTGACACTGCTCGAATAGGTTATCCTTGATTAATGACATCCAAACGCTTTTAGGATCTTAAAGGTTTCTATCAAGTCCCCACGGATTCCCTACGATCCCTTTAAGGAAAACATATTAATTTCCGCGTCTCTCTTCATAAGATGAATTTCGCAGAGATGGAATTTGTTTGGGTTTGCTCTTCTTTGGCACGACTTCAATTTGTGTGCTTGATCTTTTACGAAACAGGGCGCCAGAATTGAAACGCATATTCCAATGCGGGCCTAACAAGGACGTTTATAATTGTGTCATTACTTTCAGGCGTTTATGTTCAAAGTTACGTTAATAAAGCACAACATCATATTTTGCGTTTTTACTTGGCAGCTAGGCAATGCGAACTGGTTTTTCAGATCATTACTGATGATGAACACCTAAATTCCTTTTCCTGCTGTACTTCAGTTAACGATTTATTTTGCAGTTGATAGTTATCTTTGAGGTTATCATTCCTATTGCATTACTTTTACATTTATCGGAATTGATTTTTAATAGCCATTTATAACTCCACTCTGTCTAGTTTGTCGAGATCACTTTGTATGATTTCGCAGTTTTCTCTAGTATCATGCGTTATCCCCTATATTTGGTGTCATTCTGCAATTTTTGATATTTTTAGACTACAAGTCCGCGTCCCAGATCGTTGAATATATATCAGAAAAGAGTAGGCACCCAAGACCGAGCCCTGAGCACCCCACTACGTGACATCTAACCACGCAGCTGCCTCCCATTTATTATACCCGTTTTTTTACGATTTGAAGCATCGCAATCCATGAAAATAATTTGCTCTCCTATGCCATGTGCCCTTAGCTTGGTCACCAGTCGCTTATGTGGAACCTGTATCGAGGCTTTCCTTGAAAATCAAGGTATATACATCCGAGGGAATTTTAGCGTCCCAGTTTGAATAAATGACATAAAAAAATCCATTCGGTTTGTTAAGCAGGATCTCTTATTTCGAAATCCATGCTGGGAGTTTAGTAATAGATTTATTTGCATCGAGAAAGCCACTATTTTAATCCCGCATTATTTTCTCAAATAGTTTAACAATCCGGACACGTTAGACTATTGGGCTATAATTACTTGCGAGGCTCTTACTCCCTTTTTTTGTGATATCGGGTAAATTAGCTAATTTCCACATACTAGGAACATTTTTTTTCACTAGCGATTATCTGAAAATAATCTTAATGGGAGGCGAAAGTTGACTATGACAATTCGCCAAGTAGTCTTGGCCGAGATTTCGTCCACCCCCACCGGATTTTTGCATGGGTCAAGTTTCAGCAACATACTTTTGATATTTCGTCTCTGTGATCTTCTCCTATTACCAGTCTATCCTTTCGAGTCTGCATACCACTGTTCTACTGTTCTGGTAATCGAGTTTTCGTCTGTCTTTATAAATATCCGTCGTTAAAGTATTCATTGAGTACGAACGCCATACTCTTATTATTCACTTTACCAAGATATTATTATTATCTCTTCAGTGAGTCCAAGTACTTGTTTTGACGTTTTTCTTACTTCGAACGTATTGTAAAGAACCTTTTGGTTTTGTTGGATTTCCTTTGCAATTTTTCTTCATAACTCGCGGCTTTTTAGGCCTTAATTAGTCCTTTGCAGGGCGACGTTTTGACGTCATTGTCTCTCTAGAATCGCAGTCCTGCATTTGAATCGTTTGTAAACTTTATACGCTCGGCGCTTTCTGCCAATGATTTGTTGGATCTCATTTATTCTCCAACTGGGTCTGTTTTATGTTATTCAACGTTTTCTTACCATTGGGAATGTTTATCCTCCCCCATCGGAGTTATTAGTGAATACATTACACATGTTTTCGGCGTTATTACCATTTTAGTCGGTCCAATCCATTTAACTTTCGCTTAGTACCCCTGCTATCTTCTTGAAATCTGCTTTATTCTAATTTTGGACTAATAACCGATTTTCTGTGATGTCTACATTGCAATTTTGTCCGAATCTGATTAGCCTGTGATCGTGCTGTTTTGTCCAAACTGTCACCTATATCGCAGTAATCAATCAATCAATGTCGGTAGTGAAACTGAAATCTATGGATACTATATCCCTTGTAGGTATCACGGACCACCTGATTTAAATATACTTCGTTCACCATATCAAGCAATCGCATTCCTTCTCTAGCAGCAGAATTATTATTCCAGTTTATATTAGTAGGTTAAAATCTCCCACAATAATTGTATCGTTTTTTTTTTAATTTGTTCACAACTGATCTTTAGTCTCGGTCTACAGGAGGCAATCTACTTCCGCATTAGATTTGGTAGACGATATATTGTTCCCAATAGTTAGGCAATTTACCGTTCAGCTTAATCTTTGCGTAGACTGAGTCATAATGATCTTTGTTTTACTTTATCGATTTCGATTGCCTTGCAAATTTCTTTAATGTAAATAATGATCGACCTCCACCTGCTTATGCGTTTTGCGACAATTAGGATGTCCTTATAGCCTGGATTGGCTATTTCAGCTATAAATGTTTATCTTTTGTGTTGCCCCAACTCTCATTGGATTACTGACGATATCTTGGCGTGTCTGGCAACAACGTATCTAATCATTCGTTACGCTTTAAAAATAATGCTTGCTGTGGGCATTTGTGTAGAGTAATTCTAAAGTTGTTCCTTGATAGTATATGTTACCTTGCTGAGGGTTTTACCGGCTAGGGCGATCCCTGGACTGTCCATCTGTTTTCTAGGGCGCTTGATTAAGTTACTTTCTCTCATTAGTTATTTTTGCGGAAACGGGACGTGAGGGGAGGAGGAGGAGGAGGAGGGAGGAGGAGGAGGAGAACGAGGAGGAAGGACAGAGGAGGAGACAACGATAACGAGGAGGAGGAGGAGGAGAGGAAACTGAGAACGAGGAGAACGAGGAGGAGGAGGTAGTGAAGAAAGAATGGGGAGTAGCGAAGTGCAACGCTTTGGAAAAAATAGGGAACGAATAGGAAATAGGGTGAAATCTAGATATGGATTGACAGGTGAAGGAAAACATGGACGAGGGAAGAGAAGAGTAGGAGGAGGAGAAGAAAGAAGGGAG
>JACEEZ010003757.1:126977-129477 GCA_016584305.1 Chionoecetes opilio | reverse complement strand
GAGGAGGAGGAGGAGGAGGAGAACGAGAACGAGGAGGAGGAGAACGAGGAGGAGGAGGAGGAGGAGTGAAGAAAGAATGGGGAGAGAAAGAAAAGGCTTGGGAAATAGGGAATGAATAGGGAAATAGGGGGAAATATAGATAATAGGGTGACAGGTGCAGGAAAACATGGACGAGGGAAGAGGAAGAGTAGGAGGAGTGAAGAAAAAAGAAGGGAGAGAAAGAAAGGCTTGGGAAATAGGTACCAGCTGATGGAAGAGATAAATTTTTAGACGGTTTAGGAGAAATGAAATGAAAAAAAGAGAAGAAATAAAAATAAGATGTTAAAAAATCTAGAAATAGGAGTTAGAAAAGGATGCATTTTTGAAGGATATGAATGAGGACGTAGTAGGAAATGAGATGGAGGAGGAAGTAGAGGAAAATGAGAAGGATGTAGAAAGGTACCTGGAACTGTCGCCGATAGGAATTCTCGCCGCCGTCGTCGAGTGTTCCAATTTTTGATATTACAGGACCCAATATATACATTTAATCAAGTGTTACCCGTGTTTCTGCATTCAGGGATGAAATACTATCGTTAGCTTGATCAGTTAGGTTAAGTTAGGTGCCAATGTTTAGGTTAGGTTAACATTCCACGTCGGCGAGAGTTTTAGATTGGTGTTTCGGCGAGAATTCCCATCGGCGACAGTTCCATAAACCTGTAGAACTATACGAAAATGCTAATTGGGTAGGATAACGAGGATAATGAAGAGAGAAAAATGAAAGGAGTTGGATATATAATAAACAACAAGAGTAGAGGAGTTGTAGTAGGAGGCAAGAAGGAGGAGATGATATAGAGGACAGAAGGATGGAGGGAAGAAGAGGCGTATAGAATTTGGTGTCAATAGCAAATTTCGATTTTTTTGTTAGGTTCCGCAGTCTAGATCATTGCTATATATCAGGAAAAGAGTTGGACCCAAGACCCGATCCCTGAGGCACCCCACTAGACTAGTAACATCTAACCAATCTGATGCCTCGCCGTTTATTAATATCAACAAGTTATTTACGGCTTGAAATCCAATCGCCAATCCATGAAGGAGGATGAGGATGGGAGATATGATAAGGGTATTCATATAAAAAAAAAAAAAAAAGCATAGCAATTAATATCAGGAAAAATGAGAGAGAGAGAGAGAGAGAGAGAGAGAGAGAGAGAGAGAGAGAGAGAGAGAGAGAGAGAGAGAGAGAGAGAGAGAGAGAGAGAGAGAGAGAGAGAGAGAGAGAGAGAGAGAGAGAGAGAGAGAGAGAGAGAGAGAGAGAGAAGAGAGAGGAGAGAGAGAGAGAGAGAGAGAGAGAGAGAGAGAGAGAGAGAGAGAGGGGGCAGCAGCTCAGGGAGACGGGAGATGGATGGAGGGGGGGTGGCTAGGTGGAGTAAGGGGGGAGGGAGAGGGGAGAGGAGGGGGAGGGAGGGAGAGACAAGGTGGAGCACATGATGATATGCGTGCGGAGGAGGAGGAGGAGGAGGAGGAAGAGGAGGAAGAAGAGGAGGAGGAGGAGGTGATTTAAGACTTAACAGACTACAAGATCCTTTAAAGTGGAAGGAGGAGGAGGAGGAGGAGGAGGAAGAGGAGAGGAGAAGGAGGAGGAAGAGGAGGAGGAGGAGGAGGAGGAGGAGGAGGAAGAGGAGGAGGAGGAGGAGGAGGAAGAGGAGGAGGAGAAAGAAGAAGTGGAAGAAGAAGTGGAGAAGACAGTATGTTAAAAGTGGATGGTGAGGAAAGGAAAGGAAAGGGGAGAAAAAAGCAATGGAAAAGAGATAAAGAAAGAATAAAGAAGAGAAAATATAAAGCAAGAGGAAGAGGAGGAAATGAAATCAAAGAGAAAGAAAAGAATGAAGAAGAAGAGGAGGAAATGAAATCAAAGAGAAAGAAAAGAATGAAGAAGAAGAGGAGGAAATGAAATCAAAGAGAAAGAAAAGAATGAAGGATACAAAATACATACAAAGGAGAAGAGGAGAAGGAAGGTGGAAGGAAAACTTGAGTAAGAAAATAAATAGGAAGACGAGAAGACGGAAGAGAAGGAAGGAAGAGGAGGAGGAAGGAAGAGGAGGAGGAAGGAAGAGCAGGAAGGAATAAAAATAGAAGAGGAGGAGAAGGAAGAGGAGGAAGGAAGAGGAGGAGTGAAGAAAAAAAGTATCAAGAAGTGGTAAAATCTTAAGAGGTCCATCGAGGCAACTTTTGTGAATGGGAAGAATAGAATGACACACTAAAGAAGGAGGAAGAGGAAGAGGAAGAGGAAGAGAAGGAGGAGGAGGAGGAGGAGGAGGAGGAGGAGGAAGAAGGTTAAGGAGGTAAAAGGAACTAGAATCCTTAACAAATTTCTTTTTCTTCTTTCCTCCTTCCCTCCCTCCTTCCTCCTTCTCTCCTTCCCTCCTCCTTCTCTCCTTTCCTCCTCCCTTTTGTTCTCTCGTGATCCAAGGCAACATCTCAATCCTGGAAAAAGAGAAAGAGAGAGGTGGTATTTCTATCCTCT
>JACEEZ010003757.1:116977-121977 GCA_016584305.1 Chionoecetes opilio | reverse complement strand
GAGACTACCCATGGAGAGAGAAAGGAGAGAGTGGAGGAAGACGAGAGAGAGAGAGAGAGAGAGAGAGAGAGAGAGAGAGAGAGAGAGAGAGAGATCTGTATCATCAAGGCATATACATATATACAACGAGCAGGAGATAATGAGATTGAGATAGATATATAGACATATTGACAACATCGACCATGCTACCTTACAGGAACGCAAAATATACACACAATTGATGATTAACGTACACACATAATTTATGACCAAAAACAACGTAAAAGCATTTAGGTCCCAAATTTACCGGCCAACCCACAACCACACACACACCAAAACACACCACACACACCCCACCACACACACACACACACACACACCACACACACACACACACAACCAGGGAACAGCAACACAAAACAACCTTTAAAAACACGAGGAGGGGGTGGATTTGGGTTTTGTTGTTTGGTGTGTGTTTTTTTTTGGGTTGGTGGTTGTGTGTGTGTGTGTGGATAAGGGGGGGGGTGGTGAGGGAGGGGGAGGGGTGGGGGGAGGTGGGAGCGAGAGAGAAGAGAGAGAGAGGAAAGAGAAGAAAGAGAGAGAGAGGAGAGGAAAGAAAGGGGAAAAAAGAAGAAAGAAAGAGAGAAGAGAGAGAGAGAGAGAGGGGAGAGGGAGGGGAGAGAGAGAGAGAGAGAGAGAGAGAGAGAGAGAGAGAGGGAAAGGAAGGAGCGAGGAGCGAGCGAGCGAGCGAGCGGGGGCCCGAGAGAGAGAGAGAGGGGAGAGAGAGAGGAGAAAAGGGGAAGAGAGAGAGAGAAGGGGAAAAGGAAAAGAGGGAGAGAGGAGAAGAGAGAGAGAGAGAGAGAGAGAGAGAGAGAAGAGAGAGAGAGAGAGAGAGAGAGAGAGAGATAATAGAACACGGATTAGATTACAATAGCGATAGAAATAGTCACTTAATAGGATAAAATTTATTTGAAATAGAGAAAAAATATAGGTATGTGAAGAAATATAAAGCAAAAACTCGCCTATTTTCTTCCTGTTATAGAAATCGTCATATAAAAGCTTCAAAAACTTCTAAATAAACACAATATAAACTACTAGATAAACTACTACATAAACTACTACATAAACTACTACATACTACTACATAAACTACTACATAAACTACTACATACTACTACTAAAATACATAAATACCATATACTAAAAATACTACATACTATAAATACTACATAAACTACTACTATTATACTAAACTTACAAAAAACTACTACAAAATACTACATAAATACTACAAAAAACTCTACAAAAATATACATATAAAATAAACTACAAAATAAACTACTACATATACACATAAACTATACAAATACTAATACTACACTAAATATAATAAAACTACAAAACTACTAAATAAACTACTACATATACTACAAAAAACTACAAATATTCACTAAATACAAAAAAAAACTCATACATACATAAACATACATAAACACTACATAAATACTAAATAAATACTACATACTATACTAAACTACACATTTTTATACAAAAATACTAAATAAACTACAAATACTCCCACATAAATTACATATTATAATAAATACTACATAAACTACTACATTAAATACTAATAAACTAACATAAACTAACATACACTACTAAATATCAAACTAACATAAACTACTACATAAACATACATATACTACATACTAAAAAACTACACATTTTACTACATAAATACTACATAAACTACTACAAAAAACTACTACTAAATACTAAATAAACTACTACAAAAAATATACAATTACTACAAAAACTACTAATAAAACTACTACTAACAAAAAAACTATACATAAACTCTACTACCTACATAAATATACTAAACTACACAAAACACTAAAAAAAACTATACATACTACTACATAAAAAATACATTTTTAACATAAATACAAAATAAACTACTAAACTACTACAAAATACTAATAAACACTACATAAACTACTAAAAAAACTACTACATATTTATACATAAATACTAAAATTTTACTACATAAACTACTACATAAACACACATATTAACATAATACTAAATAAATACTAATACTAACATAAATCTAAAATTTTACACAAAAAATATACATAAATATACATAAACTACTACATAAACTACTCAAAACTACTACATATTACTCATAAACTACACAAAAAATATCAAAAACTATACATAAACTACTAATAAACTACACATATTAACATAAATACACAAAAACTATAATACTACTAATAAACTCACATAAAATATACATACTACTACATAAAACTATACATAAACTCCAAAAATAATAAAAAACATACATCCCTTACAAAAACTCTACATACTACACAAAACTACTAAAAAAAACAAATTCATACCTACAAAAAATACTGCAAAATATAAAAAAAACTCTAATACTACTCATAAATACTAAATAAATACTACAAATACATAAACTACGCATAAATACTAAATAAACTACTAAACACTACAAAAAATACTGCAAAAAACACATAAACTACTACATAACTACTACATAAAAATACAAAAACTATCATAAACACTACAAAAAACTACAAAAAAATACTACAAAATATACAAAATACAAATAAAACACTACATAAATACTAAAAAACTACAATAAACTACTAAATAAACACTACATAAACTACAAAAAAACAAACCAAATATACATAAACTACTACAAAAAACTAATAAAAACTACTAAAAACTATAAATAAACTACTACATAAACTACTACATAAACTACTACATAAACTACTACATAAACTACTAAATAAACTACTACATAAACTACTACATAAACTACTACATAAACTACTACATAAACTACTAAATAAACTACTACAAACTACTACATAAACTACTAAATAAACACATAAAAATATATTAAACAAAACTGAAAACAACAAAAAAGTGATAATAAATAGATAGAGAATTGTAAAAATCACTCACTGACATTTCACGAACAAGGAAAAAAAAAAGCAGAAAAAAGGAAAAAAAGATGAAAAAGGTAAAAGGGGGGGGGGGGCATCAGGTAGAGGCAATACCCCGGGCCGAATATTTACAATATTGGTTGCCCATGGAAAACATTTGTGATTCGTTTCATAAAAAAAATAAAGTTGTAAAAAAAAAAAAAAAAAAAAAAAATAAAAAATAAATAATATTACAAAAAAAAAAAAAAAAAAAAAAAAAAAAAAAAAAAAAAAAAAATAATAATATAAAAATATATATATAATTTTATAAAAAAAAAAAAAAAAAAAAAAAAAAAAAAAAAAAAAAAAAAAAAAAAAAAAAAAAAAAAAAAAAAAAAAAAAAAAAAAAAAAATAAAAAAAAATAAATACATAAAAAAAAATCAGCAATGAGCCATAAAAATAAAATACAATTTTCCATAACATGTAATAAATTTTTTTTTTTTTTTAAAAAAAAAAAAAAAAAAAAAAAAAACCCAAAATAAAATCATCCTTCCATATAAAAAAATTTTATAAATTTAAAAATAAAAATTTTGAGAAACTGTACAAAAAAAAAAAAAAAAAAAAAGGGGGGAAAACAAAAAAACCCTCCAACTCGTGGCAAAAAAAAAAAAAAAAAAAAAAAAAAATAAAAAGAAAACAAAGGAAAAAAAAAAAAAAAAAAGAAAAAAAAAAAAATGGAAAAAAAAAGAAAAAAAAAAAAAATGAAAAAAAAAAAAAAAAAAAGAAAAGAAAAAAAAACTGAAAAAAAAAAAAAAAAAAAAAAAAAGAAAAAAAAAAAGGAAAAAAAAAAAAAAAAAAAAAAGAAAAAATTAAAAAAAAAAAAAAAAAAAAAAAAAAAAAAAAACAAAATGTTCAAAAATATTTAAATAACCCAAGTTCTTTTGGTAAGGATAACAGAAGGGGGAGGAAAGGGAAGAGGGGGGGGGGGGTTTATGAGGTTTAATGGGACTTTGGGTAATTTTAATAGGGGTTATTTTACACCTGGTTAGCCCCCCCCCTCCCCCCCCTCCCCCCCTTGCCCCCACCCCTAATCCCCTTACTCCCCTTCCGAATTGGTTTTTAAAACCATTACGGTAGCCAATTATGTTATTTAGACCTAAAAGACAAAAAGGGACAGACAGACAGAGGGTAAAAATAACCTCAAAACCGACAAAAAAGGGAAAAAGCCAAAAAAACAAAGCCAAAAAAGGGAAAATTACGGCAACAAAAAAAATATAATACAACAGAAAATATATAAAAAAAGGGAAAAAACAAATAAAGACAGACGGGGGACAGAAATGACAAACCAAGAAACAGAAAATAAAAAAGACAGAAGAGAATATGGAACGGTTAAAAAACAAAAGGAGAAAGAAGAAAAAGGAAGAGAGAAAAAAGAAGAAGAAAGAAAAAGGAAGGAAGAAAAAAAAAGGGGAAGGAAAAAAAAGAAAAAAAAACGGGAAAAAGGGGGGGGGAAAGGAAGAGAGAGAGAGAGAGGAAGAGAGAGAGAGAGAAAAGGAAGAAAAAGGGAAGGAAAGAGAGAGAGAGGGAAGAGGAAAAGAAAAAAAAAAAATTTTTAAAAAAGTTTCTTATTTTTTTTTTTCCTTCTTCATTTTTTCCTTCTCTTTTTCCTTTTTTTTCCTTTTTCCTCTTTCTTTTTTTTTTAAATTTTATTACTCCCCCCCCTTTCCCCTTCCTCTCTCTCTCTCTTTCTTTTCCCTCCTCTCTCTCTCTCTCTTTTCCTTTTCCCTCTTTTTCTTTTTTCCCTTTTTTCTTAAAAAACCCTTTTTTTTCCTTTCTAAATCCTTTTTTCTTCTCTCTCTCTCTCTCTCTCTCTTCTCTCTCTCTCTCTCTCTCTCTCTCCTCTCTCTCTCTCTCTTCTCCTCTCTCTCTCTACTTTCTTCCCAATATCTTAAATTTACATAAGTCCAGAAACATTTTGGTCACGTTATCTAGACATTGGCCTCAATATATGGCTGGGAGGAGTCTCTCTCTCTCTCTCTCTCTCTCTC
>JACEEZ010003757.1:104477-106977 GCA_016584305.1 Chionoecetes opilio | reverse complement strand
GTGATGTTGTACGTTTGCTGTCCCTTCAAACCAGCCGTCATAAGCGTAAGTGTTGCCATCAGGTACTCATAACTTTGCTTCAATGTGAGAAAGTAGTTGAGGAAATATGTATATCTCTCAAATTTCTCAAAATAGATCTTTTATGTACATTTTGGGGGGATATCGATGGTTATGCTCTCTCTCTCTCTCTCTCTCTCTCTCTCTCTCTCTCTCTCTCTCTCTCTCTCTCTCTCTCTCTCTCTCTCTCTCTCTCTCTCTCTCTCTCTCTCTCTCTCTCTCTCTCTCTCTCTCTTTCGCTCTTTATCTCTCGCTCTCTTTAAGTACTATAGAAAATAAAATATGAGAAAATTGCAAAACCATCAGCAAACAGACCAAAAAACCCCAATATTTGAGCCTAAAAGAAAGAAATATATGTGAAATAATATAAAACAATCAAAACCTATACACACACACACACACACACACACACACACACACACACACACACACACACACACAGGAATGAACTCAGTCAGTCAGGAATGGTGGTCAGTGCGGAGTCAATAGGGAGCTTTAAAAGGAGGCTGGATAAATTCATGAATGGGGAAGAGAGGTGGATGTAGGTAGTGTTAAGTAACAGGAACTACCTCGTGTAGGTCTCACGGCCTCTTGTAGCTTCCTTATTTTCTTATGTTCTTATGTTTTTATGTAGGCCGTAGTAGGTAACCCTGTGTGGCCATAACGTCTGCGTACGGGTATGTAAGGGTTCCGGTGGTTGTGGTGGTGATGGAGGTAAGCATATCATACTGTAGTGACCATTAGAGGCTCGTGGTGGTGGTGGTGGTGATGGTGGTGCTGGTGGTGGTGGTGAGTTGTGGTGGTGGTGATGGTGGTGAGTGGTGGTGGTGATGGTGGTGGTGCTGGTGGTGGTGGTGGTGGTGGTGAGTGGTGGTGGTGATGGTGGTGAGTGGTGGTGGTGAGTGGTGGTGGTGGTGGTGGTGGTGAGGTAAGGTGTGTGTCGACGTGTGGTGACATGATGCGCAGTGAACGTGGTTGCGGGGTGGGTGGTGGTGGGTTGCGGGGTGGGGTAGTGGGGGTGGTGGGTGGGTGAGGTGGTGGTGGTGGTGGGTGGGTGGGGTGGGGTGGGTGGGCGAAGTGGGGGGTTCTCGTTAAGGACCGGAGTCAGTTCCTATAGAAACAATGATTGAAATAGCATAGATACTTATATGAGACCTTTGATATGAGTGTTTGAAACCGATATTACTGTTTTTCCCTACTTGGTGTCAATTACATCACTAACTACACGACACTTAGAACAACCCCCTCGTTCCACTCTGTTCCCCCTCCTGTTCCTCCATCCTTAGAGCTCCCTCCATCCTCACCCTTCTCCCTGTGTGTGTGTGTGTGTGTGTGTGTGTGTGTGTGTGTGTGTGTGTGTGTGTGTGTGTGACTTGGTTAGTTATTTGTAGCCTACAGATGAATTTTACTTTGTTGTTTGTTAAATGTTTTTTTTAATCTATTTGTGTCTGTTATTCTTATTTTTGTCACTATTATCATCATCATGCTTATTTATAATTGCCATGTGTTATTTTAATGTTATATAAAGAGCTTTTTTTTTTTATAAGGTCCGCATATGACTTTTTCTCCCTGCCGTTTCGAGGTCAACAAACTTTCAATGAATAATGACTGCAGTGAGAGACCAATAACCAGTAACTGTTCACCATTCACGCTCATCAAACACCCACCCACCCACACACACACACACACACCCACACCACACACACACACACACACACACACACACACACACCACACACACACACACACAACAATGAGAAAGTTGATCGCCCCTCTACCATTATTATTAGTTTTGTTATGTCTCGTGTTCTCAGTAGTTATGGTGCCACACAGGGCTATTGTTTGTCTGCACTGTAATGGTGATGTGTGTGTGTGTGTGTGTGTGTGTGTGTGTGTGTGTGTGTGTGTGTGTGTGTGACTTGGTTAGTTATTTGTTCAGGTGAATTTTACTTTGTTGTTTATTAATTTTCATGGTAGACTTTGTTGTGTTGAAGATAAAAAATTGCTGTGATAAATGAGACTATAGGGAATGTATTGTCATTATGGGGGGTGGGAGGGATTAACTCTCTCTGTCTCTCTCTCTCTCTTTCTCCTCTCTCTCTCTCTCTCTCTCTCTCTCTCTCTCTCTCTCTCTCTCTCTCTCTCTCTCTCTCTCTCTCTCTCTCTCTCTCTCTCTCTCTCTCGCTCTTTATCTCTCGCTCTCTTTAAGTACTATAGAAAATAAAATATGAAAAAATTGCAAAACCATCAGCAAACAGACAAAAAAATAACCTACATTTGAGTCTAAAAGAAAGAAAGATATGTGAAATAATATAAAACACATCAAAACCTATACACAAAAACCACACACACACACACACACACACACACACACACACACACACACACACACACACACACACACACACACACACCACACACACACACACACACACACACACAC
>JACEEZ010003757.1:94477-99477 GCA_016584305.1 Chionoecetes opilio | reverse complement strand
GAAGTGGAGGAGGAGGAGGAGGAGGAGGAGGAGGAGGAGGAGGAGGAGATGATGGTGGTTGGTGTGTGTATGAAAAGATAAGAGAGGAAATCATTGGAAGAAGAGGAGGAAGAGGAAGGTAAAGGGAAGAGGAGGAAGAGGAGGAAGAGGAAGATAAAGAGAAGAGGAGGAAGAGGAAGAAGAGGAAGAGGAAGATAAAGGGAAGAGGAGGAAGAGGAAGATAAGGAGAAGAGGAGGAAATAAGGGCAAGTAGATGCGTCTATCTTTATGCTAAGGCTAAGGGCAAAAAATGTGAATATATAAGCGAGGAAAAAGTGAATAAAAGTGACAGAAAATGATTAAAAAAAAATAAGAAAAAGATAAAGTAGAAGAAGTAAGAAGATAAAAGTAGAAGATATCAGATGAATGCAAATGAATAAAAGGGAGAAATGTAGAAAGGATGAAGGAAATAGGAGTTAGAGGGATGTATAAATGGTTTCCAAGATTGAATTGCTGTCTGGCATAATATTAAAATTATAGTAGGAGGAGGAGGAGGAGGAGGAGGAGGAGGGATGAAGGAGGATGGAGGAGGAGGAGGAAGAAAAAAGGAGGAGGAGGAGGAAGTGGGGGGGGGGGGGGGGGGGGGGGGGGGAGGAGGAGGAGGAGGAGGAGGGAGGAGGAGGGGAGGAGGAGGAGGAAAAGGAGGAGGAGGAGGAGGAGGAGGAGGAGGGAGGAAAAGGAGGAATGAGGGAGGAGGGAGGAAAAGGAGGAGGAAAAGGAGGAGGAGGAGGAGGAGGAGGAGGAAGGAGGAGGAGGAGGAGGAGGAGGAGGAGGAGGGAGGAGGAGGCGTCTGCTCGTCCTTAAAGCAATAGTTACTTCCCTCTACAACACCCCTCCCCCCCTTAACCCCCCCTTTCTCACCTCCCTCCCCCCAAGTCTCCTCCAGATGTCACCACCATGGGTTATAAAACAAAACAAAATTGTAAATAAAATCATTGTGTCTTTTTCATCAGTTATTTTTTGTTTTGAATAGCTTTTGTTTTTCTTCTTGTTTTGTTGTATTTATTTTGTATTTATGCTCTTTTTTTATGTAGATTTTCAAAACACTTCAAAATGCCACAGGAGGAACAATAAAATAAAAAAAATAAAAAATAAATAAAAAAATAAAGTTAGTTGAGCATATGAGAAATACATCAAAAAACTGTATCCTTATTATTTTATTATTATTATTATTGAACTAATTAATGTTACAATCTAAACCCCTAGAAAGGTATTTGAATCTATTTCATTAAAATTGTGAGCTCTTAATTAGCGACACAGTATATAGAGGTAATGAGGACATACACACACACACACACACACACACACACACACACACACACACACACACACACACACACACACACACACACAACACACACACACACACACACAAAAACACCACACACACCACACACAAAAAACACCACCACACACACACACACACACACACACACACACACACACACACACACACACTCGTAGAAATATCAATAACAAATCATAACAACAACAACAACAACAACAACAACAACAACACTACAATTTCTAGTAATAATGATTGCACTCAAACTAATCTGAAGCTCAAATCAGCATAATTTGTCGCTAATATCAGCTTATCATCGATTTAACAACGGCAGCATTAGTAGAAGTAGTGTAGTAGTAGTAGTAGTAGTAGTAGTATCAGTAGTAGTAGTAGTAGTAGTAGTAGTAGTAGTAGTAGTATCAGTAGTAGTAGTGTAGCAGTAGTAGTAGTAGTAGTAGTAGTAGTAGTAGTAGTAGTAGTAGTAGTAGTAGTAGTAGTATATCAGTAGTAGTAGTAGTAGTAGTAGTATCAGTAGTAGTAGTAGTAGTAGTAATGTAGATGGCGTTGATGACAATTTGAAGTAGCAGTAGTATTAGTATTGATGGTTTAAATAGTACTAGTAATAGCAGTGGTGGTGGTAGTGGAGGCTGTAGAAGTGGTAGTATAAACTGTCTTGGTAGTAGAAGTGGTAGTACTAACTGTCTTGGTAGTAGAAGTGGTAGTAACAATCCTGGTAGTAGAAGTGGTAGCAGTAACAACCTTGGTAGTAGAAGTGGCAGTAACAATCCTGGTAATAGAAGTGGTAGCAGTACAACTTTGGTAGTAGAAGTGGCAGTAACAATCCTGGTAGTAGAAGTGGTAGCAGTAACAACCTTGGTAGTAGAAGTGCAGTAACAATCCTTGGTAGTAGAAAAGTGGTAGCAAGTAGTAAAAACAATTGGTAATAGAAGTGGCAGTAAACAATCCTGGTAATAGAGTGGTAGGCAGTACAACTTGGTAGTAGAAGTGGCAGTAACAATCCTGGTAGTAGAAGTGGTAGCAGTAACAACCTTGGTAGTAGAAGTGGCAGTAACAATCCTGGTAGTAGAAGTGGTAGCAGTAACAACCTTGGTAGTAGAAGTGGCAGTAACAATCCTGGTAGTAGAAGTGGTAGCAGTAACAATCCTGGTAGTAGAAGTGGTAGCAGTAACAACCTTGGTAGTAGAAGTGGCAGTAACAATCCTGGTAATAGAAGTGGTAGCAGTACAACTTTGGTAGTAGAAGTGGCAGTAACAATCCTGGTAGTAGAAATAGTAGTAGAATTAGTCTAAGTAGTAAAAGTAGTAGTAACAATTTTGGTAGTAGAAGTGGTAGTAGTAGTAGTAGCAGTCTAATACTAATTGTAGCAGTAGTAGTAATAATATTAGTAGTAATGATAGTAATAATAATTGTAGCAGTAGTAGTAATAATATTAGTAGTAA
The DNA here is from genome assembly GCA_016584305.1 of Chionoecetes opilio. Taxonomy (NCBI): domain Eukaryota; kingdom Metazoa; phylum Arthropoda; class Malacostraca; order Decapoda; family Majidae; genus Chionoecetes; species Chionoecetes opilio. Next base: position 96,693 of record JACEEZ010003757.1, on the reverse strand, counting down.
TGGTAGTAATAATAAGAGTAGCAGTTGTAGTAATAATAACAAAAGTAGAAGTGGTAGTAGTAGTAGTAGCAGTCTAATAATAATTGTAGCAGTAGTAGTAATAATATTAGTAGTAATGATAGTAATAATAAGAGTAGCAGTTGTAGTAATAATAACAAAAGTAGAAGTGGTAGTAGTAGTAGTAATAGTAGTAGTGTTAAATCCCTTCCCCTATTTTCCATGCGTCAGCTTCCCCGGGTCTGCAGAAACAAGGTGAGGCGTTTCCTGTATCAATTTCGACGGAAAATTGAATGATCATGTAGCGTGACTCTACCGTAATGATGAAGGGGAGGCTGTGGTGGGGGAGGCAGGGGTGTAGGGGTGATGGGGGAGGCAGGGGGTGATGGGGGAGGCAGGGGGTGATGGGGGAGGTAGGGGTGATGGGGGAGGCAGAGGGTAGGGGAGGTAGGGGAGGCAGGGAGCTATGAGAGAGAAGGGGAGAGTAGATGTAGATTTGATATCCATTTGTTTATTCATAGGAGGAAATTGTCTGATGATTTTTATGTTTTTGCTACTAATGCAACTATTATTTTTACTACTACTACTACTAATACTTCTACTACTAATACTAATACTTCTACTACTACTACTACTACTACTACTGTTGTTACTATTATTATTATTAGTAGTAGTAGATTTGATATCCATTTGTTTATTCATAGGAGGAAATTGTCTGATGATTTTTAGGTTTTTGCTACTAGTGCAACTATTATTTTTACTACTACTACTACTTACTACTACTACTACTACTACTACTACTTCTACTACTACTACTACTACTACTACTGTTGTTACTATTATTATTATTACTACTGCTACTGTTATTATCACTACCACTGCTACTATTATTACTACTACTACTGCTACAATTATTATTACTACCACTGCTCTTATTACTGCTACTGCTACTATTATTATCACTTCTACTGCTATTGCTACTACTACTGCTACAGTTATTATTATTATTTCTACTATGCTACTATTATTATTACCACAACTACTATCATTTAGAAGAAAAAAATATCATATGCTGCAAGAAATCAGTTTTACACAAAGAAATAATGCAAGAAATGTATTTTTATAAGACACGAGAAATATATGAATAGAAAACACAAATTATATATCTAGAAAATTCATACAAAACGGTGATTGATACGGAAAATACGCCTCTCTCTCTCTCTCTCTCTCTCTCTCTCTCTCTCTCTCTCTCTCTCTCTCTCTCTCTCTCTCTCTCTCTCTCTCTCTCTCTCTCTCTCGAGGGGTGGGTGGGGACTGGGGAGGGTGAATACACTAATCAGCTTTACCGTTGTATAGATGGACCGTACACTACCTCTGTTTGTGTGTCTGTTTGTATGTCTGCCTGTTTGTCGCTACGTGTGTTTGTTTGTCTTGTCTGTTTGTGTGTCTGTTTGTCTATCTGTTTGTGTGTCTGTTTGTGTGTCTACCTGTTTGTCGCTAAGTGTGTTTGTTTGTTTGTGTTTCTGTTTGCTTGTGTTTGTGTTTGTTTGTTTTTATTTAGTTGTATAAATTTTCTTCGGGATTTTTTTCATTTTTTTTCTTCATATTTGGGTCTTGAATAGTTTGTCCTCTCTCTCTCTCTCTCTCTCTCTCTCTCTCTCCTCCTCTCTCTCTCTCTCTCTCTCTCTCTCTTTCTATCTCTCTCTCTCTCGCTCTTTCACTCTCTTTCACTCTCTTTGCTCCTCTCTCTCTCTCCTCTCTCTCTCTCTCTCTCTCTCTCTCTCTGCTCTCTTCTTCTCTCTCTCTCTTCTCTCTCTCTTCACTCTCTCTTCTGTTGTCTCTCTCTTTCACTCTCTTTGTCTGTCTCTCTCTCTATCTATCTCTCTCTTTGTCTGTCTCTTTAACTCTATTTGTCTGTCTGTCTCTCTCACTCTCTAGCTTTCTTTATCAGTCTGCCCCCTCTCTCTTCTCTCTCTCTCTCTCCTCCTCTCTCTCCTCTCTCTCTCGCTCTCCTCTCTCTCTCTATCTCTTTTTTAATCACATTCATTGCCGCAATTCCTGTTGTTGAGTTTTTTCGCAGTTCTAATTTATTTTTACCGGACCGCTCTCTCTCTCTCTCTCTCTCTGTCTCTCTCTCTCTCCTCTCCTCTCCTCTCTCTCTCTCTTGGTAGGCTAATGGTTCACACTCTATCTAATTTGAGGTCAGAAACGCCCTGACA
>JACEEZ010003757.1:81977-89477 GCA_016584305.1 Chionoecetes opilio | reverse complement strand
AGAGAGAAAGGGAAGAGAGAGAAAGGGAAGAGAGAGAAAGGGAAGCGAGAGAAAGGGAAGAGAGAGAAAGGGAAGAGAGAGAAAAGGGAAGGAGAGAAAGGGAAGGAGAGAAAGGGAAGAGAAAGGGAAGGAGAAAAGGGAAGAGAAGAACAGGGAGAGAGAAAGGCAGATGAGAAAGGGAAGGAGAGAAAGGACGAAGAGAGAGAAAGGGAGGGAGAGAAAGGAAAGAGAAGAAAGGGAAGGAGAGAAAGGGAAGGAGAGAAAGGAAAAGAGAAAGGGAAGAGAGAGAAAGGTAAGAGAGGAAAGGACATGGAGAGAAAGGAAGAGAAGAAAGGGAAGGAGAGAAATGGAAGAGAGAGAAAGGGAGAGAGAGAAAGGGAAGCAGAGGAAAGGAAGAGAGAGAAAGGGAAGTCGAGAGAAAGGGAAGAGAGAGAAAGGGAAGAGAGAGAAAGGAAGGAGAAGAAAGGGAAGAGAGAGTAAAGGTAAGAATCGAGAAAGGGAAGAGAGAGAAAGGGTAGAGAGAGAAAGGGAAGGAGAATGACAACGGGTAAGAGAGAGAACAGGGAATGAGAGAAAGGGAAGAGAGAGAAAGTGGAAGAGAGAAAGGGAAGAGAGAGAAAGGGAAGAGAGGACCAAAAGATCAAATGCTTTTCGGACCCTTTCCCTCCTCCTCCTCTCCTCCTCCTCCTCCTCCTCCTCCTCCTCCTCCTCCTCCTCCTCCTCCTCCTCCTCCTCCTCTCTCCTCCTCCTCCTCCTCCTCCTCCTCCTCCTCCGCCTCTCCTCTTCCCTCTCCTCCTCCTCCTCCTCCTCCTCCTCCTCCTCCTCCTTCTCCTCCTCCTCCTCCTCCTCCTCCTCCTCCTCCTTCTCCTCCTCCTATCTTTCTTCTCTCCGTCCCATTCTTTCCCTCATGGCTCCTCCTCCTTTCCCATATCTCTTTATACCTGTAAGCAATTGACTCCGTTTATCACCTGTCCCTTTTTACTCGGGACCCGACTACTGGACCTCTGATTTCATTCTTCTTCCTCTTTTATGTCACTTCTTTCCTCTCTTCCCTTCCATATTTCCATTCCCTTCCATTCTTTTTATTTATAACCTGGTTTATTATTTTCATTTGCTATCTATTTCCTTTTCCTACTGTCCTTTCTACTTTTTTTCCTTTCGTCCCTTTAATTTTTTCATTATTTTCTTGACTTTCTGGTTTAATATCTTCCTTTGCCATATATTTCCTTCTCATGTCCTCTATTTAGTTTTCTTCTTCTAATGTAGCTCTATCTTCTATCTCTATCTTACTATCTCTGTCTCTCTATCTTTTTATGTATCTTTATCTCTATTATTGTATGGCATATATTTTCATTCATATATAATTTTGCATATTAGTCATTTTTTTTTTTTTTTTGACTAAGTTCGGTTTCTCTTCATATTTGTTTGTTTATTTATCAGAGAATTTTTTTTTTTTTTTTTCCTTTTCATTATTCCCTTCCTATTTTTTTCTTTTATTTGTTTCGTATTGTTTCATTTTTTTATTTTTTTCTTATTAGCTTTCTTTCCCTTCTACTCTTTATTAGCTCCTTTGATGTGTGTCTTTTTGCTTCCATCCTTCCTTCCCGCCTTCTTTCCCATTTCTTTCATTAATTTTCTGTACCTTCTGGTTAAATATTTTCCTTTGCCATCTATTTCCTTCTCATGTCCTCTATTTAGTTGTCTTCTTCTAACGTAGCTCTATCTTCTATCTCTATCTTGCTATCTCTGTCTCTCTATCTTTTTATGTATCTTTATCTCTATCATTGTATTGCAAATATTTTCGTTCATATATAATTTTGCACATTAGTCAATTTTTTTTTTTTTTTTGGCTAAGTTCGTTTTCTTTTCATATTCATTTGTCACTTTTTTTTATTTATTTTTTTTATTTTTTTTTATTATCATTTTTCAGTTTATTTCTTATTCTTCTCTCCTTTCCTTCCACCATCTTTATTCTTGATTTCCTCTCGTTTTTATATTTTATCCTTCCCATTCTTTCTCTTTCTCCTATCTTTCTTTCTCTTTATTCTTTCTCTTTCTCCTTGTCTTTCTCTTTTTGTCTTCCTGCTTCCTGCTTCCCTCCTGTCCTCCTTTCTATATTTTCTATTCTCCATTCTTATTTTCTGAATTATTTTCCTTTCTTTTCCATCCATTTTCCTTTTCATGTCCTCTTCCGTTTTCTCCTTTCATTTTATGGTTCCCTTGCTCTTCTAACTTTTTTTCTAACTAACATCTAACCTAACTAACATCTAACCTAATTAACTTCTAACCTAACTAACATCTAACCTAACTAACATCTAACCTAACTAACTTCTAACCTAACTAAACTTCTAACCTAACTTACCTCTAACCTAACCTAACCTCAAACCTAACTAAACTATAACCTAACTAACATCTAACCTAACTAACCTCTAACCTAACTAACCTCTTAACCTAACTAACCTATCACTAACTAACCTCTAACCTAACTAACATCTAACTAACTAAACTTTAACCTAACTAACATCTAACCTAACTAACTTCTAACCTAACTAAACTATAACCTAACTAACCACTAACCTAACTAACTTTTAACCTAACTAACATCTAACCTAACTAACATCTAACCTAACTAAACTCTAGGAAGGCAAAGACAAACACAGACTCTAACCTAACTAACATCTAACCTAACTAACCTCTAACCTAACTAACCACTAACCTAACTAACCTATCAACCTAACTAACATCTAACCTAACTAACCACTAACCTAACCTAACCTCTAACCTAACTAACCTCTAACCTAACTAACATCTAACCTAACTCAAATCAAACCTAACTAACCTTCTTCTAACTTCCTCTTTTCCATCCCTTACCTTTCCTCTTTTCCTCCCTTTCTTTTCTAGCCCTTTCTTTTTCTCTCTTTCTAGTCGTGTCCTTTTTTTCCTTTTCTTTCGTCTCCCTTTCTACCCAGTTTCTTTTTTTCGAATATTTTTATTTCCTTAACCTTCCTCTCTTCCTTTCTCTTTTCTTTACCTTCCCATATCATTCCTACCCTTCTCTTCCCTTTCTAACTTTCCATTTTTATTCTCTCCATAGGCCTATCCTCCCCTTACCCTTCCCCCTTTTCCGGAACTAAATGGCCTAACTTCTACCACTTTTTCTCATACCATTTCAAACCTCCTTTTACAATCGACTTTGGGATTAGTGTGGAATATCCTGCCTTTCTCTCTCTCTTCTCTTCCTTCTCCCCCCTTCCCTCTCTCTCTCCCTCCCCCTTCTCTCTCTCTCCCTCCTCCCTTTTTTCTCTCTCTCTCTCCCTGCCTCCCCCTTCTCCTCTCTCCCTCCCTCCCCCCTTCTCTCCCCCCCCTGACTACCATCCCTTTGATCACCGGAGACTCATTTATTTCCTCCTGAGGGTGGGTACGACACCACACACACACACACACACCACACACACCCCACACACACACACACACACACACACACCACACACACCCACACACACACACACACACACACACACACCACAAAACAACAACACACACCAACCACACACACACACACACACTCTCCTCGAAGGGCACGACCACCAAACAGTGTCAACAATGGAAAGTCACAAAGGGAAGTAAGAACGTGAAGCTACAGGGGAGAGTTTTCCGGTGTCTCCCTCCCTCTCTCTCTCTCCTTCTTCCTTCTCCCTGTGTGTGTGTGTGTGTGTGTGTGTGTGTGTGTGTGGGGTGGTGTGTGTGTGGTGTGTGTGTGTGTTGTGTGGTGATGGTGAGTGTGTGGGTGGGGGGTGTGTGTGTGTGTGTGTGTGGTCACGGAACTGGTTCGTGTTCACTTCTGACCAACGTGGAGTTAGAGTCTTTTCCTGTGTGGAAGAGAGAGAGAAGAGCTAAGGAGGCATAGAGAGAAGAGAGAGAGATGAGGAGAGAGCGAGATAGGAGAGAGAGGAGAGAGAGAGAACAGACACTGAGACTTTTGTATTTAGACTTAGGTAGTGTGTTTGGTGGGGGAAAGGCTAACTCACTCCTCTCTCTCTCTCTCCTCTCTCTCTCTCTCTCTCTCTCTCTCTCTCTCTCTCTCTCTCTCTCTCTCTCTCTCTCTCTCTCTCTCTCTCTCTCCGGACACACCGGCTCCATTCCACTCGGCTTTGTTGCCTGTGTTTATCTTTGTCTTCCTCCTCTTCGGCCACTCAATGAAGCCCATTCCTCTCTCGGTGGTCCTCCTCCTCCTCTTCGTCTTCCTCCTCCTCCTCTTCCTCCACCTCCTCCTCCTCCCCCTCCTCCTCTTCTTCTTCTTCTTCCTCCTCCTCCTTCTACTGCTACTGCTACTTTACCTGTTTTTTGTGTGAAATTTTTAGATCTATATTACGCATTGCTTAGCTGCTAGTAAAAAGGTTAATACGATCGTGGGCTTCAGTAAACGTTACTTTGAACATAAAACTCAGAAACTAATGACACGATTATACACGTCTTTGGTTAGGCCACACTTAGAATATGCCGTTCATTCTGGTCGCCTTGTTTCGTAAAAGATGAAGCCGAATTAGAATTAGTTCAAAGAAGAGCAACCCAGATGATTCCAACTCTGCGAAATTCATCTTAAGAAGAGAGACTGCGAAAACTTAATATGTTTTCTTCAAAGAATCGTAGAATCCCTGGGGACTTGATAACAACTTTCAAGATCCTAAAAGGATTTGATACCATTAATCAAGAGAACTTATGCAAGCTTTCTCCCCATGTGACAACAAAAAACAACAATATATAATTGAATGGACAGAGTTGCAGCACAGATCTTCTAAATGATTAATGCAGTATCAGAGTTGTCAATCGGTGGACCAAATTACCGCCCTGCAAGGAGTGGCTGGGGTCGCTGGGTGTCGCTACCTTGCTGGTTTGTGCTTGTTGCCGCTCCCTCGCAGCGGCCGCTTGTTGCCCTTTTGGTCCATACCCAAGGTCTGCCCCAAGGGTCCTTTCTAGAACCTTTGGTTTTCCCCATGAACCGGGCCCTTCCCTCCCATCTGTTTCCCAGGGGCCGCGCCGCCCCCTCCCGGGTACGCATGTGCCCAGGGTAATGCGATGCACGCAGTCAGCCCCGAGGTGACCCGCTGGCGCTCTCCCCTTGACTCCCTGCCACCTCTCGCTCCCTCTTTGTTACTCCGCGGGTCATCCTCGCGGCCAGGCTCCTCGGGAGTCCTCGTCGGCCCCCTCGGAGTTCCTGGCAGCAGCATCGGAATCACGGGAGGGCAGGAGCCTTGGCCGGGCAGGGACGCTCCAGCCCTGCGGCGCCGGTGCCATCACGAGGCCGCCGATAAACTGGTCCCATATGTCATCCTGCAGGAAGGTCGCGTCCTCCTCGCTCGCCTCGTCCCTGTCACCGTCAGAGTCGTCCCCGGTGACGGAGTCGAGTGGCTGAGTCGGTGTCGCCTGAGCCCAGGATGCTGGCCAGGCCTCCGGTCTAGGATCGATCTCCCAGGAGCTGCCACTTTGCCAAGAAGGTATTCTTGACACCCTGGCGTCCCTTCCCTTGGCTGGGGGCCTAGACGCGCCGTCACTGGCCCCGCGGTCCCTCCTCCTCGTTCTCCTTCCTGCTCCTTATCGACTACTGGCTTCTCGATCGACGAATCGGGTTTCGAGACATGGCGCCAGTTAAAACAATGACCAATGAGACTCGTTTTGAGACTAGTTGCCAGCATGTCGCCGACATGCTGGTAACTAGTTGGACGAATGTCCCTGACAGGCGACGACCGTCGGCAATCATACTAGCCGACACCAAGACACCAAAAAAAATCCCCCCATTCTTGGAGCATGGGAGCCGACTTGTCAAATTCGAAAGTCGCTGGGTTGTCTGGCCCAGAGTCGGCACAGTGTGAACGGGGCTTGACTCGGCGTCAGACTCAGAGTCACCCGAGCTCAGGATGCAGGCCACACAGACACCCTGGCTGTCTGGGCCATGGCTCGCTGAGGGGCTTGTGGCGTCGCCCTCCTCAGAACCCACACTGGAGGAAGGACCGAGATCTGCCTGACGAAGGTGTACTTAATTCAATATCAGAGTTGTCAATCGATGGAACAAATTACCAGCTAATGTTATCGAAGCCAGCACAATAACTACATTTTATAGACAGACTAGACGCGTACTGCAAAGTAAATGGGCCTTGATATTACACCAGATAATATCAAGTTTTGATATTGCCCCACGAATAATACTGCAACATTCCCCGGATTGATTAGTGTTAGTGGTATTTTTAGTTAGCATACTACATTCCTCTCATTCTTCACTATGAAATATCTGTTCCTATTCTCTTTAGGGTCATGGTATCCTTTTCCAAGTGTTCTCTGATCTTTTACATGTATGTAGTTTGTTAGTTAGTTTAGTATGTAGTTCAGCAGATATCCTCGTTATTGACAAAGGGTCTCCTGGGATCTTTTCTTCCTATGTATTCCTCTGTATTCCTCCCTCCACAGTGGACCAGGTGCGAGAAGTCATAACACAGTTTCAAACCTACGTGACTATTTTTATGAGAGAGAGAGAGAGAGAGAGAGAGAGAGAGAGAGAGAGAGAGAGAGAGAGAGAGAGAGAGAGAGAGAGAGAGAGAGAGAGAGAGAGAGAGAGAGAGAAGGGGGAAATGCATATTAAGATTTCTTTTTCTTTTATTTCAACCATATCATTATTCTTCGTCCGTCATCTTAAGCTAATCATTCAGTAAATTATTATTGGCGAGGCTAAAATACATTCAATATCGACTTAATGGGAGGACAAAAAATAATACGTGTACCAAAATCACAATAAAAAAAAATAAAAAACGTTCAGTTAAAAAAAAAAGTCGGTTCAAAAGATTGCTAATTCTAAAGGTTTATCAGAACACTCGTTGCACGGCTGATCAGACACCATGAGGGATTACTAGACGTAGCCAGCCATAAGCAGAGTCCCACTAGCCATCAATGCCTTGCCGGGGGGGCCTTGCCGGGGGGGCCTTGCCCGGGGGGACTCCAGCCAGCCACACAAACACCCCGGAGAGAATGGGCCTTCATGAGCCTCGTCACCCATCCAGCTGCCGCGTTCTCCCACCGTCTCTTTACTCTTTACGTGGGAGTATCATCGCCTCTTTACTCTTTACGTGGGAGTATCATCGCCTCTTTATCTTTACGTGGGAGTATCATCGCCTCTTTACTCTTTACGTGGGAGTATCATCGCCTCTTTACTCTTTACGTGGGAGTATCATCGCCTCTTTACTCTTTACGTGGGAGTATCATCTCCTCTTTACTCTTTACGTGGGAGTATCGAAGCTTTCTCTTTACGTGTTTTACTCTTTACGTGGGAGTATCATCGCCTCTTTACGCCTTACATGGGAGTATCATCGCCTCTTTACGCTTTACGGGGATCACGCCTTTACCTTTTAGGGGGTATCCGTTTTACCCAAAATGGGTTTCCCCCCCTTTCCCAAAAGGGGAAAATTTCCCCTTTTTTTTTTACGGGGGATCCCTTTTTCCCTTTTGGGGGGA
>JACEEZ010003757.1:52500-62500 GCA_016584305.1 Chionoecetes opilio | reverse complement strand
CTGTAAAATGCATAATACAATACTGCCAATACTGTAAAAGCATAATACATACTGCCATACTGTAAAATGCATAATACAATACTGCCATACTGTAAAATGCATAATACATACTGCCAATACTGTAAAATGCATAATACATACTGCTATACTGTAAAATGCATAATACAATACTGCCAATACTGTAAAAATGCATAATACAATACTGACATACTGTAAATGCATAATACATACTGCAATACTGTAAAATGCATAATACAATACTGCCAATACTGTAAAATGCATAATACAATACTGCCCATACTGTAAAATGCATAATACAATACTGCCTATACTGTAAAATGCATAATACAATACTGCCTATACTGTAAAATGCATAATACAATACTGCCCATACTGTAAAATGCATAATACAATACTGACTAATACTGTAAAATGCATAATACAATACTGCACTGTAAAATCATATACAATACTGAAATACTGTAAAATGCATAATACAATACTGCCAATACTGTAAAATGCATAATACAATACTGCCAATACTGTAAAATGCATAATACAATACTGCCAATACTGTAAAATGCATAATACAATACTGCCTATACTGTAAAATGCATAATACAATACTGCCAATACTGTAAAATGCATAATACAATACTGACAATACTGTAAAATGCATAATACAATACTGACAATACTGTAAAATGCATAATACAATACTGACAATACTGTAAAATGCATAATACAATACTGACAATACTGTAAAATGCATAATACAATACTGCCAATACTGTAAAATGCATAATACAATACTGCCAATACTGTAAAATGCATAATACAATACTTTTGCCAATACTGTAAATGCATAATACAATACTGCCCATACTGTAAAATGCATAATACAATACTGCCTATACTGTAAAATGCATAATACAATACTGCCAATACTGTAAAATGCATAATACAATACTGCCAATACTGTAAAATGCATAATACAATACTGACAATACTGTAAAATGCATAATACAATACTGCCCATACTGTAAAATGCATAATACAATACTGCCTATACTGTAAAATGCATAATACAATACTGCCAATACTGTAAAATGCATAATACAATACTGCCAATACTGTAAAATGCATAATACAATACTGCCCATACTGTAAAATGCATAATACAATACTGACAATACTGTAAAATGCATAATACAATACTGCCAATACTGTAAAATGCATAATACAATACTGACAATACTGTAAAATGCATAATACAATACTGCCAATACTGTAAAATGCATAATACAATACTGCCCATACTGTAAAATGCATAATACAATACTGCCAATACTGTAAAATGCATAATACAATACTGACAATACTGTAAAATGCATAATACAATACTGCCAATACTGTAAAATGCATAATACAATACTGCCAATACTGTAAAATGCATAATACAATACTGCCAATACTGTAAAATGCATAATACAATACTGCCAATACTGTAAAATGCATAATACAATACTGCCAATACTGTAAAATGCATAATACAATACTGACATACTGTAAAATGCATAATACAATACTGCCCATACTGTAAAATGCTAATACAATACTGCCTATACTGTAAAATGCATAATACATACTGCCATACTGTAAAATGCATAATACAATACTGCAATACTGTAAATGCTAATACAATATGCAATACTGTAAAATTGCATAATACAATTTCTCTTTTATCTGTTAAAATGCATAATACATACTGCAATACTGTAAAATGCATAATACAATCTGCCCTATCTGTAAATGCATAATACAATACTGCCTATACTGTAAAATGCTAATACAATACTTGCCAATACTGTAAAATGCATAATACAATACTGCCAATACTGTAAAATGCATAATACAATACTGACAATACTGTAAAATGCATAATACAATACTGACAATACTGTAAAATGCATAATACAATCGATAAATACTAAAAAGAAACTCGGTATTTTTTCTATTATTCTCTTATAAAATCTTAATAGAATTGAAACTCAGAGACAAGAAGATGTGTTTGTTTTGTAGTGAGTCGAAGATAAAATTATGAACGTTATGTATTTGATATTGTGTACCATGATCCTAATAAGTTGTCTGCATGTCTTATGGGATCAAAATTTACCTGTAATTCTCCAAGTGAAAATATTTTGTACATATGTCATTGTATTTTCTCTTGTTTATTCTTGTTTGAAGTATGAATCTTATTTATTCAAAATTTTTTTGCTCTTCATTCTAATCTCTCTCTCTCTCTCTCTCTCTCTCTCTCTCTCTCTCTCTCTCTCTCTCTCTCTCTCTCTCTCTCTCTCTCTCTCTCTCTCTCTCTCTCTCTCTCTCTCTCTCTCTCTCTCTCTCTCTCTTTCCTCTCTCTCTCTCCCTCATCAGTAAGGTGACCCAAAATATCACTTCGTTACTCTTTTTCTCTGAGCGAGACACGAGACTGGAATAACCCCTTAATTGTCTCACTCTTTCTCTATCTCTCTTCTCCCTTCTCCTCCTCCTCCTCCTCCTCCTCCTCCTCCTCCTCCGTGTCTTCGTAACTCTCCTCCTCCTCGCTTCCATTCTCTCGTCATTTAATTTTTCTCACGTATATTTTTTTCTCTCCATTTTATGTTGTTTTTTTATGACTTTTTGTCTGTTTTGTTTAATTAATGGTGTTTACTTTTCATTTCCTGGATTTTCTCTTCCTATTTGTCTTGTGTTGTTTTTCATCATTTAGTTTTGTAATGAAAAGACCTTTACTACTGTCTGTGTGTGTGTGTGTGTGTGTGTGTGTGTGTGTGTGTGTGTGTGTGTGTGTGTGTGTGTGTGTGTGTGTGTGTGTGTGTGTGTGTGGTGTGTGTTTGTGTGTGTGTGTGTGTTGTGATCTAGTTGTATTCATTGTTGTCTCATTCATCAACATTTTTCAACTTCATTCATCCTTAGTGCTTAGTGTTGGCCGCAGCCACCATCCCGGGCGGCGGGTAACAAACCCCCGGCTAACACCCGGTACCCATTCACTGCTGGGTGGGCAGGGGCTCGGGTGTAAGGAGACAGCCCATCTTTCTCCGCTCCGCCCGGGGATCGAACCCGGGACTTCTCGGTTGTGAACCGAGGGTGCTACCCGTACACTACGAAGTGTGTGTTTGTGTGGATGAGAGAATGAGAGAGAGAAGAGAGAGAGAGAGAGAGAGAGAGAGAGAGAGAGAGAGAGAGAGAGAGAGAGAGAGAGAGAGAGAGAGAGAGAGAGAATCAAAACAATAATCATAAAGACATTTTCCCATCATATCTCACACACCTAAGCTTTAACCTCTCACCTGGAGTTCCCTTCCTCCCTTCCCTCCTCCCTTCACCTTGCCCTCCCTTCCCCCCTTCCCTCCCTTCCCTCAACCGTCACCTGCCCATCAGACCTCACCTCACCTGGGCGCAAACACGTGTCCTTCGCCCCTACAAAGGTCACTTAAGGGTCAAGAAGACCTCTACATGGGGCCAATTATGACCTTAAGTTCCCGCGTGATAATATTTTCCCACACCACTTATTGTGTTCCCGGATGTGACGTCACGGATTGCAAATGGCGGTGGTTTGTTGATGTTTTTATTATGGTTATTAATATTTTTATGCAAGACTTTAATCCCTGTGCATAAAAATATGATGGAAAGAAGGCGTTTTTGTGCAATAAATAGCAACAGATTTATGTGATTTGTATTGTGGCTGTGGTTGTGTAACAGGATAATTGTAATGATTATAAACAGTATATTCAAATTGTAGTCAGGGTCTGAAAATATACATTGGAGGGAGGGTTACATAAACAAAACTCATTACCATTACCTGTGTATGTTTGGGGTGTGTGGTGTGTTTTGTGTTGGTTGTGTGTGTGTGTGGTGTGTTTTTTGGTTTTTTTTTGTGGTATTTTTTTTATTTTTGGGGTGTGTTTGTGGTGAGTATTTTATGTGTGTGTGTGTAGGGTGTTTTGTGTGCTTGCATGTGGGGGTTTTTGATGTGGTGTTTGTGTGTTTTTGTGTGGTATTTTATATGTGTTGTAGGGTTTGTGTGTGGTGTGGGTGGGTGGTGTGTGTTGTGTATGTGTGTTTGTGTGTGTGTGTGTGTGTGGAGACCTTCGATTTGTCTCATATAGAAAGGCAACACTAAAACTTTCATCGTCAAGTGTTGTCTTTTGCCTGTAGCTCATTAATGTCTGGCTTATAAGGCTTAAGTACCCTGGCGATGCCCTTTAATTCTTCCTGGCAATTCAGAACAAAATAACAAAAGAAAATAAAAAAAGCTAAAGAGGCCGCGAGGCCAACGGGGTAGCCTGTTATTTAACCTCCCTACATCCACCTTTCATCCCCATCCATGAATTTATCCAGACTCCTTTTAAAAATTCCTATTCACTCCGCACTGACCACCTGACGACTGAGTCAATTCCAATCATTTACCACGCTATTTGTGAACCAGTTTCTCCATATTTCCTTTTTAAATCTACGCTTTTCCAGCTTGAATCCGTTACTTCTTGTTCTACCCTGGTTCCTAATGGTATAGTCTGATTAACTTTATACTCTATGTGTGTGTCTATCTTTATTCTCCTAAAACCCTGCACGCTATGAATATTTAGAAATACAATGATGTACTACTAAAATCCACGTTGCTGTTACACCCCCAAAAAATCGAGAAAAAATTATTTGCAGTCATTACTATCCCGCAGGAAGTAGAGAAAAAGGATTTGAAGTTACTAAACCCAAAAAATTGAGAGAAAAGGATATGAAGTTGTTAATTAATCCCTCAAAAAAATTGAGAAAAGAGGATTTGAAGTTGTTAATTAACCCCTAAAATCGATATAAGAGGATTTGAAGATATGAACCCCTTCAAAAATCAAGAAAAAAGGATTTGAACTTATTAGACCTCCAAAAATTCGAATAAATAGGATTGGAAGTTATTAACCCAGAAACAATTGCGAGAAAAAAGTTATTAATCTTCTAGAAAATCGAGGAATAGGGCTTTAAAGTTATTTTATTTTGTTATTGCAAGTAATTTTTATTTTTATTTATTTATTAACCCTAAAAAAATCGAGACTAAAGGCTGCGAAGTATGTAGATTCCTCTCCTCTATTTCCCCCGCGAGGTCGACCCGAGGGAGTGAGAGAGAGTTAATATCTTAATCCCTGAAATCCCATCAGGCCGCAGCGGGGCTCGTGGGAATCAGTGTCAGGAGGCTTCGGAGGTCGTGTCCAAATCGGCTCTGAACTCGTCTCGCTCCCGCCGCGGCTCAGAGGCTGTGCGGCCGCGGGATTATGACGGGGATTATCTCTGACCCTCCCTTGTTTCTGAGGCGTCGGTGCTCACTCTGTCCTCTCAGGGATTGACGAGTGGCTTTATGAGTGGCTTTATGAGTGTCTTCCTTGGCTTTAAGAGTGTCTAGAGTGTCTTTCCTCAGTGAACCGTGAAGGAATGAGGTTCGAGGCGCCAGTATGCTAAGCTGTCACTGATGAAAGTTCGCTTTTTTTTTTTTTTTTAACATCTATGCCTATAGCGCCTGTAGGCAGTGACCTCCAGGGGTGGGATGGTAGGCCTTGGAGGCTCACTTGAGGGCTGTGATGGCGCTGGGAGGATTTTTATAGTGACGCCTGTGATTAGACGCTCATGTCGTTTTCATTTTGGTTCTCATCGGGTATCGAACTCGGGTCACTGAGAACGCCACTCGGAGACGCTAACCACTCTGCTACCGCCTCCCCATTAGTTAAGTTTGTGCTCACGTCTTTCTGAAAACAATGTAGGTACTGTAATTTAAAGGAAAAAAATGAAAATTGTACTTTGGATGTGGTAAATCCTCATCACTAAAAAAAAAAAATGGAAAAAAATTGGTGGATTTCCGAAAGATGCAAAAGACAAAATGGCATATAAGTGAATAAAGAATTAAAGGAAGAACAGAAAATACGAATAAAATCAGTGATATGCGTCGCAAGTAAAGCTGAGGAAGACAAAGCAAGTGAAAATGTTTGTGTATAGTAAGAGAGAGAGAGAGAGAGAGAGAGAGAGAGAGAGAGAGAGAGAGAGAGAGAGCGACCACCTCCTGCATTCTTTAGGTGGAGTCAGTGAGTTGTGGCTAATCCTTCTCTTCAGATTGTTTGTGCTCTCTCTCTCTCTCTCTCTCTCTCTCTTCTCTCTCTCTCTCTCTCTCTCTCTCTCTCTCTCTCTCTCTCTCTCTCTCTCTCTAACATCTATGGGTTCTTACTTTTAAATCATAATTTCCTTCCTTCGTTCATTCCCTCAATTCTTATTCTCCTTCTTTCTCCTAATTTCTTCCCTTTCCATCCTTCCTTCCATCCTTCCTTCCTTCCTTCCCTTCCCTTCCCTTCCCTTCCCTTCCCTTCCCTCCCTCCCTTCCTTCTTCCCTCCATCCTTCCCTTCCCTCCATCATTTCTTCCATCCTTCCTTCCATCCTTCCTTCCTTCATTCCTTCCCTCCCTTCCCTCCCTCCATCCTTCCCTTCCCTCCATCACTTCTTCCATCCTTCCTTCCTTCCCTTCCCTCCCTTCCCTCCCTCATGCCCCCTCGGGAGACACTTGATGAGGAAAGATTAAAGGTGTGTGTGTGGTGTGTGTGTGTGGTGTGTGTGTGTGTGTGTGTGTTGTCTGTGTGTGTGTGCGTGTGTGTGTGTGTGTGTGTGTGTGAGTCCTTCGATTTATTCATATGATAAACTTTAGCATGTATTCGTTATGTAGGTTTATGACTGTGTGTTTAAACTATGTAGTCATTTCTCTTATTATAGTTCTTTATTTATATACATTCTTTTTTGCTTTGTTTTCAACCTCTCATGATTTGTTATTGGTAGATAAATTGTTTGCAGGTTGTAATTTCTGTTTTTTTTTCTTCTGATGTTGAGATGTTGGGCGAGTAATCAACTACTACTACTACTACTACTACTACTACACTACTACTACTATACTACTACTACTACTACTACTACTACTACTACTATTGTATATAACCCTTATAAGTACTTTACCGTCACTAAAACAACAACAATTACAGGTCCAATAATCTTTTTCCTTCTCCTCTTTTCTCCTCTCTCCTTTTCTTCCTCGTCCTCTTTCTACGACTCACCCTTCTTCATTTCCTTCTTTTTCTACCACTCAGCCTTCTTCATTTCCTTCTTTTTCTACCACTCAGCCTTCTTCATTTCCTTCTTTTTCTACCACTCAGCCTTCTTCATTTCCTTCTTTTTTTACCACTCAACCTTCTTCATTTCCTTCTTTTTTTACCACTCAACCTTCTTCATTTCCTTCTTTTTCTACCACTCACCCTTCGTCATTTCCTTCTTTTTCTACCACTCACCCTTCTTCATTTCCTTCACCTCCTTTCCCATCACTTATTGCAACCACCACTACATCCATCTCCTCCTTCTCTTCCTTCTCTTCCTTCTCTTCCTTCTCTTCCTTCTCCTCTTCCTTCTCTTCCTTCTCTTCCTCCTCTTCCTTCTCCTCCTTCTCCTCCTTCTCTTCCTTTTCCTCTTCCTTCTCTCACTCAGTTCGTATCTTCTTTCACTTTTCCATTAAAATCTCTATGACAATCCTCAATCCTTGCTTCCTTACATATAAATTAGGTCGTGTTTTTAATATATTTCCAGCAATCAGCCTTTTATAAACCCAAAAGTGGACTGTTTGCTCTTTCCTTTGCAATCCTCCTCCTCTTCCTCGTCCTCCTCCTCCTCCTCCTCCTCCTCCTCCTCCTCAAACCTTTAAGATCCTAAAAGGTTTTGATGTCATTAATCAAGAGGACCTATTTGAGCTTTCAACTCAAGTGACAACAAGAAATAATGGTTTAAAACTAAACGGTCAACGTTGCATCACCGATCTCCGTAAAAATTATTTCAATGTTAGAGTCGTTGATCGATGGAACAAGTTACCAGCAAATGTTGTCGGAGCCAACACAATAACTACATTCAAAAACAGACTTGACGCGCACTGTAAAGTAAATGGGTATTGATAGTGCGAATTCGTATCTAGTCCCCCGTATCGATAGTTGTAGTGGTAGTGGGTAGTTGTAGTTAGTATTTTTCATATCCTATCAGTCTGCACAATGAAACTTCCATGTTCCTATCCCCTTTAGGGACATGGTATCATTTCCAATTGTTTTCTTACAAGTAGTGATAGTTAGTAGTATGTAGTTCAGCGATACCCCGCTAGGGGCCCAAAAGTCTCCTGGTGCGTTATCCATGGAAACAGTAATCCCCCCTCCTCCCCCCTCCTCCTTCCCTTCCCCCCTTTTTAATTTAAAAAATCCTTATTTTTCCTTTAAAAAATTTTTTCTTTAAAGGGGAAAAAAAAGGGGGAAAAAAAAAAGGGGGGGGAAAATAAAAAAAGGGGGGGGAAAGGGGAAAAAAGGGGGAAAAAAGGGGGAAAAAAAAAAAAAATTTTATTAAAAAAAGGAATTGGGGGGGGGAAAGGGGGAGGGGGGGGGGAGGGGGGGGGGGGGGGGGGAGGGGGAGGGGGAGGGGGAAGGGGAAGGGAGGGGAAGGGGACGAAGAAAGGAAAAAAGGGGGAAAAGAAAAGAAAAAAAAAAAAAAAATTAAACCCCCCCTTTTTTTTTTTTTTTCCCCCCCCCCCCTTTTTTTTTCCCCCCGGGGGGGGGAAAAAGGGGGGGGGAAAGAAGGGGGGGGGGGGGGGGGAAAAAGGAGGGGGGAAAGGGGAAACAAGAATGGAAAAGAAAAAAAAATTTTAAAAAAAAAAAAAAGGAAAATTTTTTTTTCTCTCTCCTCTCTCTCTCTTTTTCTCTTTCTCTCTCTCTCTTCTCTCTCTCTTCCCCCCCCTTCTTTTTTTTTTTTCCCCTTTTTTTTTTTTTCCCCCCCCTTTTTTTCCCCTTTTTTTTCCCCTCTTTTTTCCTTTTTTTTTTTTTTTTTCTTTTTCCCCTTTTTTCTCCCCTCAAAAAAAAAAACTTCCCTTAAAAAAAACAAAAAAAAAAACAAAAAAAAAAACCCAAACCAAAACCCAAAAAAACCCAAAAAACACCCCACACACACACAAAACCCACAAAACACACACACCACCACACACCCCCAAACCAAAACCCACCACCACCACACACACACACAAAAAAAAGGGGTAAAAAGGGGGGGTTTTTAACCCCGGGGGATGGGAAACCAAAAAAACAAAACGGGAAGAGGGGAAAGAAAAGGCCCCAAAACCCCCCAAAAAAACATCACCCAACCTCCCAAACCCAACCACACCCCCTTCCCCCACCCCCTTCCCCCCTTCCACCCCCCCCTAAGCCCTACACCCACCCGATGCAAGAAACAAAGAAAAAACAAAATTTTACTTTCGCTAATTTGATAGAATCGTCTTTGGAAGTGAAAAAAGAAAAAATGAAAAAATTTTTATGGTTCTTTGCTTTGTTTGGAAGGGTTTTTTCGTGTGTGGGTTATTTTAGAGTGGTTTACCCTGTTACTTAATTATAGAAAATGGGTTTTTTTCTTTGGTTTGGTGGAAGAAAATAGGATTGTGGTTGTGGAAGATTGTTAGGTAGTGTTTGTTGTTTTTTTTTGTTAGGGTGCAATTTTTTTTATCCTAATACAAAAGTTTTTTTCTCCCCTCTCTCTCTCTTCTCTCTCTCCCTCTTTTCTCTCCTCTTCTCTCTTTTCCCCCTCCCCTCTCTCCTCTTCTCCTTTTCTTTCTCCCGGGATCTTTATATATATTTTTTATTTTATTTAAACTGTTATTAAGCATTCGAGGGTTAAAAAAAAAAGCAAAAAAAAAGGGGAGTGAATGTTTTAAGATCAGTTTTTTTTTCTTTCTTTTCTTTTTTCCCCTTCTTCTCTCCTCTCTCTCTTTTCTCTCTCTCTCTCTCTCTCTCTCTTCTTCTCTTTTCTCCTCTCTCTCTTCTCTCTCTCTTACACTATGGGTAAAAGTGATACATTTTAAAGTCTTTTTAAAGGGGTTTGCTAAATATGTGAAAAATATATTTTTTCATCTTCTAA
>JACEEZ010003757.1:42500-45000 GCA_016584305.1 Chionoecetes opilio | reverse complement strand
GAGAGAGAGAGAGAGAGAGAGAGAGAGAGAGAGAGAGGAGAGAGAGAGAAGAGAGGAGAGAGAGAGAGAGAGAGAGAGAGAGAGAGAGACGACAGAGAGAGAGAGAGACGAGAGAGAAGAGAGAGAGAGAGAGAGAAAGAAGAGAAAGAGAGAGAGAGAGAGAGAGAGAGAGCAGAGAAGAGAGAAGAGAGAGTAAATATGTCTATAATTATGACAAATGCCGCAGCCAATCCGGAGTCAGTAAATCATTGCGTGTGTTTAATTAGGCATTCTGATTGGTCGCGTCAGCAGCCAATGACGGATGAGGGAGCGAGGGTCGTTGTTTGCACCTGGGTACCACTATGCTAATGAGAGAGAGAGAGAGAGAGAGAGAGAGAGAGAGAGAGAGAGAGAGAGAGAGAGAGAGAGAGAGAGAGAGAGAGAGAGAGAGAGAGAGAGAGAGAGAAAAATACACAGACAGACATACATAGATACATAGACAGAGTTAGAGAGAGAAAGAGAGACAGGAAGACAGACAGACAAACAGGCAGACAGACAGACATTCATATATACATAGACAGAGTTAGAGAGAGAAAGAGAGACAGGAAACAGACCGACAAACAGGCAGACAGACAGACAGACAGACAGACAAATATATAGAGAGAGACAGAAAGAGAGAGAAAGAGAGAAATTGGTACAGCCAGATAAACAGGCAGACAGACAGACATACAGATATACAGACATAGAAAGATAGACAGATAGGCAGACAGACAGATAGAGAGAGACACAAAGAGAAAAAGACAGACAGACAGACATATAAAGACAGACATACTTACATACAGACAGACGGACAAATAAAATCAGACAGACAGACAGACAGACAGACAGACAGACAGACAAGAACAAATACTCTCGAAAATAAAACCGAAAAATTACTTCAACACTCCAAATATTTTCCTTCCCTTTCTTCTTTTCTTCTTTTCTTCACCGATATTCCAGTATTTTTTTCTCTTTCTCTTATTTCTTGCTTCATATCAATTTTTTTTTCTTTCTGTTTGAGTGTTTTCCTCTTTCTGACCACTGTTTCTTCTTTTTGTTTTTACCCCTTGTGGTGAATCTATTTGTCTGTATCTCTGTCTCTCTCTGTCTCTCTCTTCTGTGTATCTATCTATCTATCTTTGTAATTCTCTGTATATTTGTCTGATCATCTATATATATTTATTTTGTGGTTTGTCTGTATAAGTATGTCTATGAATCTCTCTATCTCTCTCTCTCTATCTCTCTCTCTCTCTCTCTCTCTCTCTCTCTCTCTCTCTCCTCTCTCTCTCTCTCCTCTCTCTCTCTCTCTCTCTCTCTCTCTCCTCTCTCTCTCTCTCTCTCTCTCTCCTCTCTCTCTCTCTCTCTCTCTCTCTCTCTCTCTCTCTCTCTCTCTTTCTCCTTGTCTGTCTGTCTGTCTGTCTGTCTGTCTGTCTGTCTGTATGTCTCACCATAACTCCCTTAATCTCTCTCTCTCTATCTCTCTCTCTCTCTCTCTCTCTCTCTCTCTCTCTCTCTCTCTCTCTCTCTCTCTCTCTCTCTCTCCCTCTCTCTCTCTCTCTTCTCTCTCTTCCTCTTCTCTCTTCTCTCTCTGTCTCTCTGTCTGTCTGTTCTGTCGTCTGTCTGTCTGTCTGTCTGTCTGTCTGTCGTCTGTCTGTATGTACTGTCTCTCTCTCCTTCTCTCTCTCTCTCTTCTCTCTCTCTCTCTCTCTCTCTCTCTCTCTCTCCTCTCTCCGTCTCTTCTGTCTCTCTCTGTCTCGTCTGTCTGTCGTCCTGTCTGTCTGTCTGTCTGTCTGTCTGTCTGTCTGTCTGTCTGTCTGTCTGTCTGCTGTCTGTCTTCTCCTTTTTCCTAACCTCCCTAACATAGATCAAGGGGCAAGCAATAACATCCCATTTTCTGTAGCTTTCACCTGCCAGAAAACGTCAATTAAGGGATAACTGTGAAAATCCTCAAACAGGTGAATTGATGACGAGAAGGGAGGGCCTGGGAAGTGGCCTGAGTATCCTGTTTACCTGCGGGGGCAAACAGATCAGGTGTGAAGTGAGCCAGCGCTGAGAGAGAGAGAGAGAGAGAGAGAGAGAGAGAGAGAGAGAGAGAGAGAGAGAGAGAGAGAGAGAGAGAGAGAGAGAGAGAGAATGTGTTTCTTCTTCATATTCCGTCAAGAAGCCATTATATACATTTAGACTTGACTAAATATTATATAGATTTAGACTTTAGTTATGTTATGTTTTAAAGACCATCCCATTTTTTTGGCAGAATGGCTGTGAGAGAGAGAGAGAGAGAGAGAGAGAGAGAGAGAGAGAGAGAGAGAGAGAGAGAGAAAGGAAATAGGCCCTCTGTCCATCATGGTGTCAACAGTTTCCGGTTTAGACGTCTTCAGGTAATGACCCGCTTGTCCAACTAAGAGAGAGGGAGGGAGGGAAGGGAGAGGGAAAAAGGGAGGGAAGGGATGAGGTGGGAGAGGAGGGAGTGGGAAGAGAGGAG
>JACEEZ010003757.1:37500-40000 GCA_016584305.1 Chionoecetes opilio | reverse complement strand
CTTGTCATTCATCATCTTCCTTCCCCCTTCCTTCTCCACCACTCTTGTTCATGTTTATCAATGTAGTAGTAGTAGTAGTATTAGCAGTAGTAGTAGTAGTAGTAGCAGTAGTAGTAGTAGAAGTAGTAGTAGTAGTGTTATTATTGTTGCAGAAATTATATAGCCACCATCTTTCACTCTTGTCACTCCTCCTCTTCCTTCTCCACCACTCTTGTTCATGTTTATCAATGTAGTAGTAGTAGTAGTAGTTGTAGTAGTAGTAGCAGCAGTAGTAGTAGAAGTAGTAGTAGTAGTGTTATTATTGTTGCAGAAATTATATAGCCACCATCTTTCACTCTTGTCACTCCTCCTCTTCCTTCTCCACCACTCTTGTTCATGTTTATCAGCGATGTAAGTAAGTCTGCGAACTCTTCATCCAGGAGGTCGTTAAGGTGTTGAAGTGTACCTGGTTATAAACAAATAGTGGCAGGTGTGTGTGTGTGTGTGTGTGTGTGTGTGTGTGTGTGTGTGTGTGTGTGTGTGTGTGTGTGTGTGTGTGTGTATGTATAGGTGCGTCTGTATTTCTTCATTTTTTTATTTTTTTATTTTTTTATTTATTTCTTTTTTCTTCTTCTTCTACTACTACTTCATCTTCTTCTTCTTCTTCTTCTTCTTCTTCTTCTTCTTCATTATCCATATCAAGATAATGAAATATATAAATAGAGACTTTGGAATATGGTTTATATCCATTTTATGAGAGAGAGAGAGAGAGAGAGAGAGAGAGAGAGAGAGAGAGAGAGAGAGAGAGAGAGAGAGAGAGAGAGAGAGAGAGAGAGCGAGAGAGTAAGAAAAAAAAATCCCATTCATACCATTCCCATCACCTTTCTAAGCTAACAAAGGAGGGAAATGTAACCATCGCTTGTCTCAATATTAATAACAATACACCCTCGCTTGCCCCAACCTTCCCTGCCCTGCCCGTCACACAATACCCAGCCAGGCGTCTATTGTCTTAGTTAACCCTCAAAATGCCCTCTTCTCCCTTTCTCCTTCAAAGAAAACGGACCGCGGATGCCCATTTGTGGTGTAGTGTTGTTAGGTTCTACACGTTTCGAGGGAGTGTTTCGTTAATGTTGTGGGTCCAGGTTTTTGTTTGCGTTCGAATAGGTTTGTGTTGAGTTCTGTTTTGTGTTTTTTCAGTTTTTTGTGTGTGTTTTTGACGTTTTTTATTCGTTTATTGATGTGTTTCGTTAGTGTTGTGGGTTCAGGTTTTTGTTTGTGTTCGAATAGGTTTGTGTTGAGTTTTGTTTAGTGATTTTTTAACGTTCTTTTGACGTTTTTTATTCGTTTATCGATGTGTTTCATTAATGTTGCGGGTCCAAGTTTTTGTTTGTGTTCGATTAGGTTTGTGTTTTGTTTGTGTTGAGTTCTGTTTTGTGTTTTTTTTTGACGTTTTTTGTTCTTTTTATGTGTTTTTTGACGTTTTGTATTCGTTTATCGATGTGTTTCCTTAATGTTGCGGTCCAAGTTTGTGTTTGTGTCCGGATAGGCTTCTGTTTTGTTTGTGTTTTGTTTGTGTTAAGTTATGTTTTGAGTTTTTTTGACGTTTTTAAATAGTTCTTTAATGATTTTTGTTTGTTTTCTGTCATTGTGGTAAATTTTTCTCTTCCTGTCTCTCTTATTCCCCTTTATTCCTTTTCTTTGTCCTCTTTTCCCTTACTGTTTGTGTTTTTTTGCCTCTTTTTATTCGTATTTTGATGATTTATTAGCTTTTTTCTGTCATATGGTAATTATTTATCTCTTTCTTCCTCTCATATTCCTCCTTATTCTTATTCTTATCCTTCATTTTTCCTGTCATTATTACTCATTCTTCTTCCTCTTGTCTTCATTCCTCTCCTTCTGCTCCTCCTATTCAATCGTCTTTGATTTCTTATCCTCTTCGATTCTTCTTTATAGGCAATATCACAAAATATAAATGTTCACCTTTTCTCACTAGTCTGGTATTTCATTCTCAACATTTCTTAAGTTATTAATATATTTCATAAGATAATTTTTTGTTGTATTTTATCCTGAAATATATCGTCATCTTCTTCCTCCTTTAGCTAGAATGACCTTATTACCTTTATTTCTTAAGTTATTAATATATTTCATAAGAGTATTTTGTAACGTATCCTGAAATATGTCATCATCTCCTTCCTCCTTTAGTCAGAATTATCGCCTTTCCTGCATTTATTATCCTCTGTCCTCTCTCATCATTTTCTCTTCTCCCTTCAATCTCTCTCTAATCTATCTCCTTGCCCTTCCATCACTCCTTCCCTTCTCTTCTCTCCTCCCAAGGGAATATTATCAGGGAAGATCTGATCACGAGAGATGAAGTAATATCCTGAAGATTATGTGAATATTAAACGAAATAAGGTACAAAGTTTAGGTTAAAAAAAATGTTGCAGCCTTTCTCGTCGTCTCTCTAAAGTACTGAGATGTTACCAGTTGATGCAGTAGTGATCGTCCTATGATAATGTTAGAA
>JACEEZ010003757.1:17500-30000 GCA_016584305.1 Chionoecetes opilio | reverse complement strand
CCCAGGCGAAGGATAACAAGGCGGGAGTTAATGATTTAGTTTCCTTTTTTAATTTTATTTTGTCTTATTTATATCTCTATCCTTTTCTTTTTCGGGTGGTATGACAAATCGTTGTGTGTGTGTGTGTGTGTGTGTGTGTGTGTGAGAGAGAGAGAGAGAGAGAGAGAGAGAGAGAGAAGAGGAGAGAGGAGAGAGAGAGAGAGAGAGAGAGAGAGAGAGAGAGAGAGAGAGAGAGAGAGAGAGAGAGGAGAGAGAGAGAGAGAGAGAGAGAGAGAATAATGTCAGTCATCTTTTTCATGAGATAGTAGAGAGACGTAGAGGAGGCGAGAAGAGAACCCTTTCAAATATAAATTTAGACTTACGTTATGTTATGTTTAAATGACAATCACAGTTTTATGGCAGAATGGCTTTGTTGATATGTCTGGCTGGCTGAATGGCTGTTGGTGTCTAGGATATGGCTGGCTAGATGGCTGTGTTGATGGCTGAGCAGTCTATTTGTCTACCTAACTAAATACACTGGCTGACTGGCTCCCTGGCTACCATCTGTCACCACTTCGAATCTCAATAACCTACGGCGCATTCTTTCCTCTCTTGTTTAACCTCTCCATCCCTTCCCTTCCCTCCATCCACCCCACCGTTCCTCTCTCTCTCTCTCTCTCTCTCTCTCTCTCTCTCTCTCTCTCTCTCTCTCTCTCTCTCTCTCTCTCTCTCTCTCTCTCTCTCTCTCTCTCTATCTCTCTCAACAAAGTAATTAAGCAACAGGTGTAAAGGTGAATTGATTGCTTCACATCTACATAAAAAAAGGAGAAAGAAAGAGAAATATTATCGGGGTTATAAGGTTCACACACACACACACACACACACACACACACACACACACACACACACACACACACACACACACACACACACACACACACACACACACAGAGTCCAGCAGGTTGTGTTATTTCTTTTTTTGTACGACCGTTCTGAAAGGTCATAAAAAGTGCCATTCCCTCATACCATAATTGATATCTATTAGTAAGGTCAGCTGGTAGCACTTAAATTTAGGGTCATTTTATTTGAGGACTCTTGAGTTGATCAGCCTTTTTAGGAAGGAGGAGGAGGTGGAATACATAGGAATACATAGGAATATACATAGGAATAACAGACACCAGGAGACCTATTGGGCCATAACTAGGGTATCTGCTGAACTACATACTACTAACTATCAACTACATATAAGAGGATAGTTGAAAATTATACCATGTCCCTAAAGAAGATAGGAACATGGAAGTTTCGTAGTGAAGAATGATTGGATATGAAATATGCTAACTGATGCTACCACTAACACTACTCGTTCCGGGGGACGTTATAATATAACTCACAGGGCACTATCAAAACCCATATACTTTACAATACGCGTCCAGTCTGTTTTTTAATGAAGTTATTGTGCTGGCTTCGACAACATTTGCTGGTAATTTGTTCCACCGATTGACAACTCTGACATTGTAATAATTCCTTCGGAGATCTGTGATGAAGCGCTGACTATTCAGTTTTAAACCGTTGTATTTTGTTGTCACTTGAAGAGAAAGCTCGAACTGGTTCTCTTAACTAATTAAATCAAATCCTTTAAGGATCTTAAAAGTTTCTATCAAGTCCCCACGGATTTTACGATCCTTTAAGGAAAATATATTAAGTTTTTGCCTTCGATTTCCTTCCTCTTCCTCCTTATGTTCCTTCTCTTCCTTGTTATCTTTTGTTATCCTTTGTTATCCTTTGTTATCCTTGTCGCCACCTGAGCCCCTGAACAGGTGATTAGCCTCACCTGTCGCCTGTTTGCCTCGCCTGATTACATTAGTCACCTGCTTCCTGCCTGACCACGCCTCACCCATCTACCTGTGCCCCTACTTCCTGCCTTCTCCCATACTCCTCCTCCTCCTCCTCCTCCTCCTTGTTGCCTTCACCGCCCATTTTGTTGTTTTCTTTAGTTTTTGTAAGAATTTTTGTATTATACTTTTCAATTTTTCTGGCATTCTCTTTCTGTTTCTCTGTTTTCTTCTTCTTGTCTTTACTGACCTTTTTTTTCATTGCTTTCTTCTATTTTCATATATTTTGGTTTTATGTTTTATTCACTTTTTTAATTTTTTATAATTTTTTTTACTTTTCCACCACGCTTTTTTTTCTTCCTAGATCTGCTTTTTTTTCTTCTTTTTCTTCCCCTCTTTATTTCTTTTCCACCTCATAGTGTTGTTTTCTTCTGTCTTTTGTCTTTTGTCTTGTACTATAATTTTCTGCCCATCTGTATATTTCCTATTTTCTTGTTTTAAGGTTTATTTCCTATTTTTTTGCCTTGCTTGTTTTATTTTCTTATTTTTATTATTGTTTTTTCTTTGTTTATCTTGTTTTAACGCTCTTTTTTTTTCTTTTTTTTTGTTTTGTTTTTTTTTTTTTTTTTTCTTGTTTTAAACGCTCTTTTTTTTTTTTTTTTTTTTTTTTTTTTTTTGTTTTTTCATTCTTTTTTATCCTGTTAACGCATTTTTTTCTTTCTTGTTTTTTCTTTCGTTACTGTTTCAACCCTCTTTTTTCTTTTATTTCTTTTCATCCTATTCCATTAAACTATTTTACTTCATTATCATTTTTCTTTCTTACAACCACTTCTATCAATCTATTTTTCTTGCATACAGCCACTTCTATCTATCTATTTTTCTTTCATACAACTACTTCTATCAATCTATTTATCTTTCTTACAACCACTTCTATCTATCTACTTTTCTTTATTACAACCACTTCTATCTATTTTTCTTTCTTACAACCACTTCTATCAATCTATTTTTCTTTCTTACAACCACTTCTATCTATCTATTTTTCTTTCATACAACCACTTCTATCAATCTATTTTTCTTTCTTACAACCACTTCTATCAATTTATATTTCTTTCTTACAACCACTTCTATCATCTATTTTTCTTTCTTACAACCACTTCTATCAATCTATTTTCTTTCTACAACCACTTCATAATCTATCTCTTTCTTATCTACAACCACTTCTATCCAATCTATTTTTCTTTCTACAACCACTTCTATCTATCTACTTTTCTTTCTTACAACCACTTCTATCAATCAATTTTTCTTTCATACAACTTCTATCAATCTATTTTTCTTTCATACAACTTCTATCAATCTACTTTTCTTTCTTACAACCACTTTTATCTATTTTTCTTTCTTACAACCACTTTTATCTATTTTTCTTTCTTACAACCACTTCTATCAATCTATTTTTCTTTCATACAACCACTTCTATCAATCTATTTTTCTTTCTTACAACCACTTCTATCAATCTATTTTTCTTTCTATACAACCACTTCTATCAATCTATTTATCTTTCTTACAACCACTTCTATCAATCTATTTTTCTTTCTTACAACCACTTCTATCAATCTATTTTTCTTTCTTACAACCACTTCTATCAATCTATTTTTCTTTCTTACAACCACTTCTATCAATCTATTTTTCTTTCATACAACTTCTATCAATCTATTTTTCTTTCATACAACTTCTATCAATCTATTTTTCTTTCTTACAACCACTTCTATCTATTTTTCTTTCATACAACCACTTCTATCAATCTATTTATCTTTCCTACAGCCACTTCTTTCAATCTATTTTTCTTTCGTACAACCACTTCTACCAATCTATTTATCTTTCTTACAACCACTTCTATCTATTTATCTTTCTTACAACCACTTCTATCAATTATTATCTTTCTTACAACCACTTCTATCCATCTATTTATCTTACAACCACTTCTATCAATCTATTTTTCTATCTTACAACCACTTCTATCTCCTCTGTTATCTTTTTTCTACCTTCTATTTATCTTTTTCTTCTTACCACCCTCATCATCTATTTCTTTCTTCATCCTTCTTCATCTATTTACTTACTTACACCCTTCTAGACCAAGGCAATGGATCTACAACCACTTGTAATCAATTTATTTATCTTTACTTACTAACATTCTATCCATCTAAATCTACAACCACTTCTACTAAGCTATTTTTCTTATTTATAACCATTACGATCTCTCTATGCCATAGCATTTTTTAGCCTATGACTGTTTATTACCCTATCATCTATCTTTGGTTATAGGCTTCTTTATGGGGTACACTTACCTTACCCTTGAGGACCAGAAGGGAAAGGGGAGCTAACGAACGAATTTGTAAATAAACAAAAAGAACAATCAAAGTTTTGGGATAACCAAACTAAACTAAAAAAACAAGGAAAAAAGATATATGACTAATTAAGATAGAAATAGACATAAGAAACTTTGAAGCCAGACCAGGAAGAACACCCTCGTGGAGTGCAGGTATAGAAGGCTATCTGGACTACACAACCCTTTCTAGAGGATAAGAATTTGCGTAATTTATGGTTCAGACGAATTGTATAGCAAAAGAACAAACAGTGGGACCGGATAGAAGGAGAAAATAAGTTAATATTAATAGTATCGTGGAAAACCCCAATTAAGCCCACAGCATGAAAAACACTCAGGGATGCCGTAAACCTCTCTCGCCCCAACTGTACTCGACTTCATTTTCTCACTTTGCTAATTTTATGGTTACCGACGATTCTGTATCTCCACATGAAAAATCCTCCGCAGGCCCTAAATTTATTCACTTTTCCTCCATTTACACTTCATCTCCCACATCATCCGCTTCCTCTTACCTCCCTATACTCCTTTCCTCCTCCTACCTCGGTCCTCCCTACATTCTCCTACACTCCTCCTCCTCCTCCTCCTCCTCTTCCTGTTCTTCCTCCTTCCTCCCATACACGCCCTCACCGCCCCTACCATCTTCCTTCCCCTACTCTTCCTCCTCCTTCTCCCAGTCCCTTTCCCTCCTTCAGCTAAGATATCATCCCTTACCGTGTACTTCTCTTTGAACTTCCTATAGGTGTTCCCCTTCCTTTCTTCTCTCTCTTTTCTCTTTCCACATAACATGTACCTCCGATGCACTCCTCCTCCTCCTCCTCCTCCTTCTTCCTGTTCTTCCTCCTTTTCCCTCACGCAGTACATGTCTCCTCACCTCTCTCTCTCATCTTTCCTTCCCTCCTCTCTTCTCCTCTTCTCTCCTGTTCTTCTGTCTCTCTCATCCTCTCTTATGCTATTGATATTCATATTTACTCGGTGTATTCTCGTTTGCCGATACTTCCTAGATGGTGATTAATCTCCCTGTTTATGCAGTCAGTGGTTGGTTTTTTTTCTTCTTTTCTCTTTTCTCTTTTGCCATGGACGAGGTAAAAGGTTTGTGACGCTCTGACGATGCATCTCTCTCTCTCTCTCTCTCTCTCTCTCTCTCTCTCTCTCTCTCTCTCTCTCTCTCTTGTAGTTGCGTTTTATTTGGGTTTTGTCTGGTTTTGTGGTTCGTTTTATCGTCTTGTCTAGGGGAGTGACAGTCTCTTTGCCGACTGCTGATTTGTGTGTTTGCCTTAGTGACTGACTAGCTAGCTACTGCCTTGTTACTTCCATGCCTGAGTGACCGACGGAACGGCTGCATTAATGTCTGTTTATGCAAGTGGTGGGTGGCTAGGTGGGTGTGTGGCATTGTGTATAGCTGGCTGGAATGTTTAATGTCTTGATGTCTTCTTACTGTGTGGCTGGATGTATGGCTATATGTAAGACAGGCTTTGTTTATGGGTAGATGGAGGGTTTGGTGTCTGTGTGTTTTGCTGTCTGATTGGTTAACACGTCATATGGCTTTTCTTTATGGCTGGAAGAGTTGTCGTATTTATTTTATTGCCTTAGGATATATGGCTTTCTTTATGGCTAGTCTGCTGTTTTCGTGTTGATGTCTGGCTGGATGGCTGGATGGCTGGATGGTAGGTAAATATGGCTTTCTCTATGGCAAATTGAGAGGTTTTATGTCTCATGTACTCTGGGTGTTTGGCAAAAAGTATGGCTTTCTCTATACCTTGTTGGGAGATTTCCTTCGTTCTATGGCTGATGCATATCTATCTCAAGGTCTCTTTAAATTATGCCTATGTTTACCTGATAATATGGTTAACTATGATGAAATACAGCTGAAATTAAGAAGAACCGTAGTATTCCCTTCTCCTGGCATCAAAATATCAGACAGTAAGCAGCAAGGGGTCAGGATTTTTCACCTCCTTAAGAACATTAAAACATAAGAAAACAAGGAAGCTACAAGAGGCCGTGAGACCTACACGTGGTAGTTCTCGTTACGTACCACTAGACTACGATACGTATGTCTATGGCTAGGTGGGAGGCTTACTGTTTTCGGGTCCGTTTACCGTCCGTTTACCGTCCGTTTACCGTCCGTTTACCGTTCCGTTTACCGTCCGTTTACCGTTCGTTTACCGTCCGTTTACCGTCTGTTTACCGTTCGTTTACCGTTCCGTTTACCGTCGTTTACCGTCCGTTTACCGTCCGTTTACCGTCCGTTTACCGTCCGTTTACCGTCCGTTTACCGTCCGTTTACCGTCCGTTTACCGTTCCGTTTACCGTCCGTTTACCGTCCGTTTACCGTCCGTTTACCGTCCGTTTACCGTCCGTTTACCGTCCGTTTACCGTCCGTTTACCGTCCGTTTACCGTCCGTTTACCGTTCCGTTTACCGTCCGTTTAGTCCGTTCCGTCGTTTACCGTCCGTTTACCGTTCCGTTTACCGTTCCGTTTACCATCCGTTTACCGTTCCGTTTACCGTCCGTTTACCGTCCGTTTACCGTCCGTTTACCGTTCCGTTTACCGTTCCGTTTACCGTTCCGTTTACCGTCCGTTTACCGTCCGTTTACCGTCCGTTTACCGTCCGTTTACCGTCCGTTTACCGTCCGTTTACCGTTCGTTTACCGTTCGTTTACCGTCCGTTTACCGTCCGTTTACCCGTTTACCGTCCGTTTACCGTCCGTTTACCGGTCCGTTTACCGTCCGTTTACCGTCCGTTTACCGTCCGTTTACCGTCCTTTTACCGTTTCGTTTACTGTTCCCGCTGGCTTGCTAGTTTCATATCTGACGGACCTTCGTATTAGGGTCCCGTACCTGGTTTTCCCCCGCTACAGAATCTGATAGTCCAATAAACTGGTTACTCACACCTTCCCCCTGCCCTCCACTACCTCTTGGTGATGCTCCGAGGCTGCTTGTCCCATCGGCTTTGCGCGACCAGCTAACATGATCTCAGCTCGGGGTGAGGTTGATTGACCCAGAGTGGCTTAGTGGCTTGCTGGCTGGCTGGTTGAGGAGATGTCTGGTCGAGTGCTTCCCTGATTGGCGAGCTGAACGATTCGGTGTCCGGCAAACTGAGGACTGATAGATAGAGTGATTGGGTGAAAAAAGGGATTCTGGCTTGTGTGTGTGTGTGTGTGTGTGTGTGTGTGTGTGTGTGTGTGTGTTGTGTGTGTGTGTGTGTGTGTGTGTGTGTGTGTGTGTGTGTGTGTGTGTGTGTGTGTGTGTGTGTGTGTGTGTGTGTGTGTGTGTGTATGGCTGAGTGGAATGTCTGTGATTGGGTAAAAAAGTTGCTCTGGCTTGCGTGTTGCGTTTTTGCGTGAGCGTTTGTGTGTGTGTGTGTGTGTGTGTGTGTGTGTGTGTGTGTGTGTGGTGTATGTGTGTGTGTGTGGCTGAGTGGATTAGCTCGGTGTATGGCTGTTCGAGTGGATGGCTGAGGCGGGGAACGAACGTGGGATCAGTTTACAGCCTTGCCATCAACATAATATTCTCATCAGTCATACTCCCAATCAGAAGAGAGAGAAGGAGGGAGAGCGAGAGAGAGAGGGATGCCAGACCACTTCCCACATCACTTCACCCAATCCCACTTCACTTCGTCCACGCCTCCACCTCTTCTTCCACTTCCTCCAAACACACTGTACACACACAACCATCCACCTCCCTACCTAGACTCTCAATAACCCCTAACATGACTCGAGATCAGTGTTCGGTGACATTTCCAACCCCCATGTCCTCGCGAGACACCACAGACACATGCCTCTACCTGTGTCTCACCTGTCTTTGAACGCTAATTAACGTCGCCAGGTGGGTTCCTAACATTGCTCGGGCACCTGTGTAGACTTAGTTCGGAAAGGCGATGTGTTTGAGGTCTTATGGAGGACGAGAAGAGAGAGAGAGAGAGAGAGAGAGAGAGAGAGAGAGAGAGAGAGAGAGAGAGAGAGAGAGAGAGAGAGAGAGAGAGAGAGAGAAGAGAGAGAGAGAGAGTCCTGTTGTTGTGTCTAAACCTAATTGTTTTTCGTCTCTTCCCTGTGCAAATATTCAATCACGCACCTGATCTATATGCCCGCTCTTGCCCCCCTGCTGGAGAGAGAGAGAGAGAGAGAGAGAGAGAGAGAGAGAGAGAGAGAGAGAGAGAGAGGAGAGAGAGAGAGAGAGAGAGAGAGAGAGAGAGAGAGAGAGAGAGAGAGAGAGAGAGAGAGAAGGTGTATAATGAAAGAAAACACAAGAATAAATATAGATGAAGAAAACAAATCAATAATATTTTCTTTGAACGTATAAGTTTGAGAGTTAAACTAAACACACACACACACACACACACACACACACACACACACACACACACACACACACACACACACACACACACACACACACACACACACACACAACTCTCACAACACACCAAACATACACCCACACACCACACACCACACCACTCACCCACACCACACCACACACACACACACCACACACACACACAACTGTTCTCCTTCACATATTCCCCTTCTTAACATCCTTCCTCCCCCCTCCTCCTTCCTCCTTCTTCCCCCCTCTTCCTTTCCTTCCTTCCTTCTATCACTACCTTCCCTCCTTCCCTTCCTTCCTTCTCTCCCTTCCCACTATCCTTCCCTTCCTTCCTTCCTTCCTCTCCCTTCCTTCCCTTCCTTCCCTTCCTCTCCCTTCCTTCCCTTCCTTCCCTTCCTTCCCTTCCTTCCCTTCCTTCCCTTCCTTCCCTTCCCTTCCTTCCCTTCCTTCCTTCCTTCCTTCCTTCCTTCCTTCCCTTCTTCCCTTCTCCCCTTCCTTCCCTTCCTTCCTTCCTTATCTCTTCTTTTTACCTCATTTCCTTCCTCATTTCCTCTCGTTGATTAACGCAGCCAATAGATGATAAGGGTTATAATTCACTGTCTTTAAGCGTCGAAATGTGTGGTTTTCCTCATGCGAAAGAGCGAGAGAGAGAGAGAGAGAGAAGAGAGAGAGAGAGAGAGAGAGAGAGAGAGAGAGAGAGAGAGAGAGAGAGGAGAGAGAGAGAGAGGAAAAACAGAAAGAGATAAAAAAAACAGACAGATAGAGAAAAACAGTGAGAAAGAGAGAAAAAAAGAGAGAAACAGATAGAGAGAGAGAGAGAGAGAGAGAGAGAGAGAGAGAGAGAGAGAGAGAGAGAGAGAGAGAGAGAGAGGAGAGAGAGAGAGAGAGAGACTCCTTGTTTCCATTTCCAACATTTTCCATCTCTTTTTCATCATAGTTCAATACATTTATTTCATCTTATTGACTTTTGATTTTTTTAGGTAATAATAATAATAATAATAATAATAATAATAATAATAATAATAATAAAAATAATAATAATAATAATAATAATAAAAAAAGGTAGTGCAAACGCTGAGTAACTAAGTCGGTCCTAAAATACAACAAAGGGTATGAAAATAATAATTAGGAAAGATTAG
The DNA here is from genome assembly GCA_016584305.1 of Chionoecetes opilio. Lineage (NCBI taxonomy): Eukaryota > Metazoa > Arthropoda > Malacostraca > Decapoda > Majidae > Chionoecetes > Chionoecetes opilio. Next base: position 20,343 of record JACEEZ010003757.1, on the reverse strand, counting down.
CTACAACTTTCTTCTTCTTAATCCCCTGTAGTGAATATTAGGATGATGTAGTGAACCTCTATGATATCGTCTGATGATTAGTGATGATGTAGTGATGATCTGAAGATGTAGTGATGATGTAGTGATGATGTGAAGATGTAGTGATGATGTGATGATGTAGTGATGATGTGATGATGTAGTGATGATGTAGTGATGATGTGATGATGTAGTGATGATGTAGTGATGATGTAATGATGTAGTGATGATGTAGTGATGATGTGATGATGTAGTGATGATGCTGAGATGTAGTGATGATGTAGTGATGATGTAGTGATGATGTAGTGATGATGCTGAGATGTAGTGATGATGCTGAGATGTAGTGATGATGCTGAGATGTAGTGATGATGTAGTGATGATGTAGTGATGATTTAGCGATGATGTGATGATGTAGTGATGATGTGATGATGTAGTGATGATGTAGTGATGATGTAGTGATGATTTAGCGATGATGTGATGATGTAGTGATGATGTGATGATGTAGTGATGATGTAGTGATGATGTAGTGATGATGTAGTGATGATTTAGCGATGATGTGATGATGTAGTGATGATGTGATGATGTTGAGATGTAATGATTTTGTGATGATGTAGTGATGATGTGATGATGTAGTGATGATTTAGCGATGATGTAGTGATGATGTAGTGATGATGTGATGGTGTGATGATGTAGTGATGATGTAGTGATGATCTGAAGATGTAGTGATGATGTAGTGATGATGTAGTGATGATCTGAAGATGTAGTGATGATGTAGTGATGATGTAGTGATGATCTGAAGATGTAGTGATGATTAGCTATGATGTAGTGATGATATAATGATGGTGTGATGATGGTGTGATGATGTAGTGATGCTGTAGTGATGAAGTTTCTGTTCCTTTAGCTTAGTGGGTGAACAACCGGCAAAGTATTTCAAGGTCAAGGATATGTAAATGAGTTTGTTTTTTATTATTCTGTATTATTATTTTTGGCTTTTATTATTATTACCATTATCACTATCATTATTCTTACTATTATCATCATCATCATCATTATCCTTTCAACTCTCTATCAGTATCATGATCACTGACGACTTGTTCATAATTTGTAATGTTGGAAGAAATGTTCATAGGGAGAGTAATTAAATATCAAGTTCTGTTATGTTTATGAGGTCAGAATTATGCTCAGCTGACCGTACCTTTCCTTGTCAGGGAGAAGAAAGAGGAGGAGGAGGAGGAGGAGGAGGAGGAGGAGGAGGAGGAGGAGGAGCCCAGTGGCGTTATATGTCTTCCAGGGCGGCATGTTTCGACCCTACTCCTCTTCCCGTCCCGTCCTCCTCCTCCTCTTCCTCCTCCTCCTCCTCCTCCTCCTCCTCTTCCTTCATTTCCTTCGCTCCTCCTTCTCTCCTCTTCCCTTCCCGTCCTCCTCCTCCTCCTCCTTTCCTCCTCCTCCTCCTCCTCTTCCTTCATTTCCTTCAGTTCTCCTTCTCTCCTCTTCCCTTCCTTTCCTCCTCTCCTCCTTCATTTACCTTACTTTCCTTCTTTCTCTTCCTTCCATCCTACTCCTCCTCTTCCTCCTTATCCTGCTCCTCCTTCTCTTCCTTCCTCCTTCTCCTCCTCTCCTCCTCCTCCTTCATTCCTCCTCCTCCTCCTCCTCCTCCTTCATTTCCTTCGCTCCTCCTTCTCTTCCCTTCCCTTCCTCCTCCTCCTTCTTCATGGTGGGTGGGGAGGAGCCTTCAACGTTGCTATTCTTTTACCTCTAACGCGTAGAAACTATAGTGGTAGAAAGTAGTCACACAGGCAGCCTCGTTTTCCCAGTAAGGCTGTTGATATCTGTTCTTCCTTTGTATTCCTTTGTATTCCTTGGTATTAATTTCCTTCGCTCCTCCTTCTCTCCTCTTTCACTTCCCTTCCTCCTCCTCCTCCTCCTCTATTTCCTTCACTCCTCCTTCTCTCCTCTTCCACTTCCCTTCCTCCTCCTCCTACTCCATTTCCTTCACTCCTCCTTCTCTCCTCTTCCCTTCCTCCTCCTCCTCCTTCCTTTCCTTCACTCCTCCTTCTCTCCTCTCTCACCAATATCTTCTCTCAAACTCTTTCGCGTGTTTCTTCCTATGAAATGAAAACGTGAAATAATAATAATAATAATAATAATAATAATAACAGTTTATGGGAACTACATACACACACACAGACACACAATAGACAAGAAGAAAGATAAAATAGACAATAAACAGCAAAGTAACTAGATATAAAATAATGAACTAACTAGAAAATGGAAAATAACTAGATTGTAATAGAACAAAATTTATTATGGGTTTCATCGATAGTGTTATTTATATATTTTTTGTCGATTCTTTCATAATTTTTTGTGTGTTTATGGGTTGTGCGGGAACTTTAGAGAGAGGAGAGAGAGAGAGAGAGAGAGAGAGAGAGAGAGAGAGGAGAGAGAGAGGAGAGAGAGAGCAGGTGAAGCCACGACTGACGGCTCCTTTCTCTCTCCCTCCCACTCTTTCATTGCCTCCGTGACTCTCCAAAATTTATCTCTACTCTCTCTCTCTCTCTCTCTCTCTCTCTCTCTCTCTCTCTCTCTCTCTCTCTCTCTCTCTCTCTCTCTCTCTCGATATAACCGTGACTCCCTCAAATTTATATCCACTTGTCTCTCTCTTTTTCCCTCCCACACTATCCCCTCACTCTCCATCCTCCTGTACTTGTGTTATCTCTCTCTCTCTCTCTCTCTCTCTCTCTCTCTCTCTCTCTCTCTCTCTCTCTCTCTCTCTCTCTCTCCTCTCTTCAACAGTCACGACCTCCAGAATCTGGCTCAGTTTTCTGCTT
>JACEEZ010003757.1:7500-12500 GCA_016584305.1 Chionoecetes opilio | reverse complement strand
AGATATACTAGAGGGAAAAGGAGGAAGAGCAGGAAGAAAGAAGAGGAAGAGTAGGAGGGAAGCATGGAGGGGGAGGTGAGGAGAGATATACTAGAGGGAAAAGGAGGAAGAGCAGGAAGAAGGAGGAGGAAGAGTAGGAGGGAAGCATGGAGGGCAGTGGTTCTCAACGGGTGGTCCATGATCATTTTTTATGTGGTCAACAGGACGCTCACGATATTTGGAAATGAAATGAAATATATTTGAAACCATAATGTTAGGTGTCTAATATTATTTTATGTGTTTATTTAAATTCTGTTTACTTTATATATATAGGAAATATATTTATAACCAAAATGTTTGCCATCTACCCTTTTTTTTTTTATCATATCTCTGAAGTCTAGAAGGAGATGGTCCATGGTTTTTTTCTTCAATTGGGCTTGGCTTGGTCCATGGATTGGCTTGGTCCATGGCTTGGCTTGGTCCATGGCTTGGCTTGGTCCATGGCTTGAAACGAGTTGAGAACCACTGCATTATTGCCTTAACCCCTTCACGCCCTGATCTTTCCTTTGCTAAATAAAATCGTTCATTGCTAGCCATAACAATACGAAAAATAACTGAATATACCAAATTAGCTAGTGGACAAGGATACTAAACAGGTCATATCTATAAAATATTACGTATATTCACTAAAGTCGTCTAATGGTACCCAAATTACAATGGAAATTATGTTCTGAGTCTCAAGGGGCTAAGAATGAAATAACGTATGACTGGCGATGCAAGAGTATTATTGTTATGAATATGTTCTGTTCGGAGTGCTATTAAAGTACTATGAAATGTGAGTTTGATAGAAAATTTACTCACTGTTCGCATATATTTGCTCTAACTCCTTTAATATTTCCTCCTCCTCCTCCTCCTCCTCCTCCTCCTCCTCCTCCTCCTCCTCCTCCTCCTCCTCCTCCTCCTCCTCCTCCTCTCCTCCTCCTCCTCCGTCAATTATTTAATATTATGTGGGTGCTGATTATACACACTTTCCTGCATTATACACTTTATGGTTTGTGATGCACCAACTATTATACGGTGCACTTCTATGTCATCGTTTATTGCTATTCATTTGTATACTCAATATATGTATGCTACCTATATATTTATTTAGCTACCTAGGTACCAATTAATTTTTTCACTCATCTATCTATCTATCTATCTATTTTATACTTATCTATCAATTTATTTATTCATCTATCAATATCCTTATCTATATATTTATCTATCTATCTACATTTTTGTTATTTATTCAGTTATATAAATATGTGAAGTCACATTCCTACACGACGATACAAAATTCACAGGCTTATCAAACATGTAGCTCCTAGGGTGGTTCAACAAGGGGTTCATGTCAATAGAGTGATTGTGTGTGTGCATGCTTTATGTTTCTTATTGTGTCTTAAGAGAGGCAAGAGTGCAGGGCTGGGAAGTGTTATCCAGTGATCTTTATTACAACGATATTATTATGTACAAGAAAGAAACAGAAAGGATTTGATCAGTACATGTTCCTCTTTATATAAACAACATAATCAAATATAATAATCATATGTGTGTGCTTGTGTGCGTGCGTGTGTGTGTGTGAGTGTGTACGTGTGTGTGTGTCATTCACCCATGGTCTTGTCCACTCGAGTCAGACTCGCGATTGCCAGTTTCACCCTCCCGGTGCGAGCTTGGAGCATGCATGATTTGAAGCTGACATTCATACATACACGCCGTACATACAGTGCATACATGATGCACACGAGTGGTGATTTATGCATGCAAAAGGAAGGGAGTTCTGGACCCTATGAGCTACATGTTTGATAAGCCTGTACATTTTGTATCGTGGTGTAGGACTGTGACATTGCATATTCATTTAGATAAGTGAATAAATGACAAAAATGTACTGTAGATATATATATAGATAAGTAATTTTATTGATGGATTGATAGATTGATAGAGAGATAGATGAATAGGTAGATAGGTAGATAGATAGGTAGGTATATATTGAAATATTGGTAGACAAATAAATAGATAGGTAGCTAAATAGATAGGTAGATAGATAGTAGGTAGATAGATGATTACAAAAATTGATAGATAGCTAGATAAATAGGTAGAAAAGAAAGAAAAAATAGAGAAAAGAGAAAATATCTTTAAAAAGATAATAAACGCTGAACTAGCTATCACTTTTAACTAGATAAATAGGTAGATAGATGATTGAATAGATATATAGATAGAATGATATATGATTGAATGGATAGATAGATAGATAGTATATAGATAGATAGTTGTATATCACAGAAAAACGCTACCTTCCTTCCCATACAAAACCCATTTCTAACCTAAATCAAATAGGTGTTCCGTAGAATGAGGATGCAATCAGCGGCATGCTACTCATTCTTGCCTTGGAGTGAATAGCTTCCTAAGTATAACACAGAGATGAGGTAATTACGCCACACACCAAATACAACAGGTGACATAAATCCACATCCTGCATCTGATCTAACCATCCTGCTGTACCATTCCGTTCCTTCCCTTCCCTCACCGTTTCACTATTTTTCTATAACCCCTCTCCGTCTGGCACATTTCCCTCTTTTTTTGGCATTTAATCAATCAACAGTGAACATAATGCACTCTAAGAAAAGGCAACAGACAATAAAGACAACGAACGAGATTAAACTGAATAAGGAAACCAAGTCACCTTTTCTGTAGTGGAGAAACCAAAGACAACAAACCAAGTACAGAAACTTTGTATTTGGGAAGTTAAAGTTACAGCCAAGAACTACAGTTGGACATAATACATAATAGATAAAGAAATATGCAATAAAAACAACGAAGGAAGATAAACAGAATCAGAAATCAAGTCACTTTTTCTGTAGTGGAGAGACAAGAGACACCAAACCAGGTACAGAAACTATGTATTTGGGAAGGCAAATTACAACCAGACATAATGCACTATAAGAAAAGACAACAAACAACAATAACAAGAAGGAAGATAAACAGAATCAGTAAACCAAGTCAACTTTTCTGTAGTGCAAGAGACCAGAAAGGCCAAACCAGGTACATATTGTTTGTATTTAGGAAAGCAAAGTTACAACCAAGAACTACAGTGGACATAATACATACTAGATAAAGACAACAAACAACAAAAACAACGAACTAATATAAACTGAATCATGAAACCAAGTCACCTTTTTCTGTAGTGCAAGAGACCAGAAAGGCCGAACCAGGTACAGAAACTATGTATTTGGGAAGGCAAATTACAACCAAACAGTCATAATTTGCACCATAAGAAAAGACAACAAACAACAATAACAACGAAGCAAGATAAACAGAATCAGTAAACCAAGTCACCTTTTCTGTAGTGGAGAGACCAGAGACACCAAACCAAGTACAGAAACTATGTATTTGGGAAGGAAAATTACAATCAGACATAATGCACTATAAGAAAAGACAACGAACAACAATAACAACGAAGGAAGATAAACTGAATAAGAAAACCAAGTCACTTTTCTGTAGTGCAAGAGACCAGAAAGGCCAAACCAGTACAGAAACTTTGTATTTGGGAAGGAAAATTACAACCCAACAGACATTTTCACTATAAGAAATGACAACAAACAACAATAACAACGAAGCAAGATAAACAGAATCAGTAAACCAAGTACTTTTCTGTAGTGCAAGAGACCAGAAAGGCCGAACCAGGTACAGAAACTATGTATTTCGGAAGGCAAATTACAACCAAACATTATAATTGCCATAACACAACAATAGGAAAAAACAATAGACCATAAAAACAACTGAATAAAGGAAACCAAGTCACCTTTTCTGTAGTGCAAGAGACCAGAAAGGCCGAACCAGGTACAGAAACTTTGTATTTGCGAAGGAAAATTACCTGGTCAATCCCTAAAAGCAGCGCAGGCATCAGTAAGAAAAAGCGTAAGAAGTTCGGACAAGCAAAACGGTGTGCGGGTTAGGCAGGCCTCGCCGCTATGCTTAGAGGAGTCAGACAGGGAACAGGCTAAGATTATACACCGCAGGACGCCCTAGGACCTGCCTGCCCTCCCTGCCTCGCTACACACCACACGTAGATCGTCCTGGGGATAACACCATCTTATGTTTACTTCTATTTTGCCTTTACTTTCAGAGTCTTCTTTCCTTGCTATCCTTCCTTCATTTTCTTTCCTTTCGTCTTTCCTTCCTTCTTTTTCTTTCAGCTATATCTTTCCTTCCTTCGATCCCCTTCCTTCTACCTTTATTTCCTTACTTTTTTTCAGCTTTATCTTTCCTTTCTTCCTTCCTTCCTCCTATCCTTCCTATCCTTCCTTCCTTGTCTGTCACCTCCTTCTTTCCTTCCTCCTACCCTCCTTCCTATCCCTTCCATTTCTTTCCTTCCGTCTTTCCTTCCTTCCTCCTATCCTTACTATCCTTCCTTCCTTGCCTGTCACCTCCTTCTTTCCTTCCTCCGATCCTTCCTATCCTTCCTTCCATTTCTTTCACCACCTCCTCCCTTCCTTCCTTCCTTCCTTCCAACGTCTTCCATTTCCCGCCTGAAGTCTCTGTTTTCCTGGACATTGTGTGTGTTTAGGTAAGTTACAAGCACGAATTTTAGGAATCCACGAAGTTTATGGTGAGTTTGCGGGTTTTTTTTCATTCTGTAATTGCTGCTCTCTGTGTGTGTGTGTGTGTGTGTGTGTGTGTGTGTGTGTGTGTGTGTGTGTGTGTGTGTGTGTGTGTGTGTGTGTGTGTGTTTTCCTAAGCTTGACATTTGATGCTTCATGTAATTTCCCGTCGCCTTGGGGGATTTTTTTTTTGTGTTGAGTTCATTGCGTGTTATCTTTACCGAGAGAGAGAGAGAGAGAGAGAGAGAGAGAGAGAGAGAGAGAGAGAGAGAGAGAGAGAGAGAGAAGAGAGAGAGAGAGAGAGAGAGGAGAGAGAGAGAGAGGAGAGAGAGAGAGAGAGAGAGAGAGAGAGAGAGAGAGAGAGAGAGCAGAAAACCTTCC
>JACEEZ010003757.1:0-2500 GCA_016584305.1 Chionoecetes opilio | reverse complement strand
GTGTGTGTGTGTGTGTGTGTGTGTGTGTGTGTGTGTGTGTGTGTGTGTGTGTGTGAAACGTGAGTTGCATGGAATGGAAGATGAATAGATAATTGAAAAGAAACGAGCGGAGTGAAAGAATATAGATGGGAAGGGGTGAATATAGATAAATGGGGGAGGAAGAAGAAGAGAAGAAGAAAATTGACAGAATAAACGATAGGAGTGAGAGAGTGGATGATAAAAAGGGAGAGGAAGAAGATAAAGAGGAGAATAAAAACTGGCAGATGTATACACTCTAAGAAAAAAAGGGTAGAAAAAGGGTATTTGTAGTGATGAAATACTGCTACCCTTTTTCTACCCTTACAAATACCCTTTCGGATCGACGCAAATATACCCTTTTGCAACCCTTTCGTCTAAAAAGGGTAGATAAAGGGTAGATGAAGGGTATAATCGGCAGCATCTACCCTCCAGCCTGGACATAGGTTTAAAAAGGGTAGTGATGGTGCGATGTAACAATTCGACCCTTAATATACCCCTTATTTCTGAGAGAGTAGTTAACTCCATGAGACCCAGAACGTATTTCCATTGTAATTTGACAAACTTTAGACGATTTTTAATGAATATAAGCAATATTTTATAGATATGACCTGTTTAGTATCCTTGTCCACTAACTAATTTGATATATTAAGCTACTTTTCTTAATTTCATGGCTCGACAACATACGATTTTTTATAACAAAGGAAAGATCTGGGCGTGAAGGAGTTAGACGTAAGAGGCATGAAAGGATTGCAATTGGTGGATAAGCATGAAAAATATGACTATGGATTAAAATGAAATGAGGGAATGAAAGACCAACTGGCAGTCAGAATATCAAATAGAGGTTAGTGAAGAAACAAATATATTATGAGTTAGTGAAAAAGAGAGATAATTTTTTTTTAAAGTTTTTTATGTGTGAAAATTCAAAAGGTCAAAGAAACAACAAAAAACGTAGATAAATAAACGAAAAAAGAGTGGCGAAATAAAGATCAATAAAAAATGAAAATAAAATAAAAACATTACCTACTCAAACTTAAAAAAAAAAAAAGTTCTCCAACATTAAAAAAAAAATAAAAGTTCCATCAATAAAAAAAAAAATCTCCAATATTACAAAAAAAAAATTCTCCCACATTAAAAAAAAAAATTCAACAAATAAAAAAAAAAAAAAAGTTCCAACATTAAATAAAAAAATAAAATTCTCCCACATTACAAAAAAAAAAAAAACAGTTCTCCACATTACAAAAAAAAAAGAAGTTCTCCAACATTACTCAAACTTAAAAAAAAGTTCACCCATTCTTCTCATCACTTTTACCTCCTAAAAAAAACTAACTAACCCACCTCAAAGAAAAGAAAGAAAAAAACCTGAGCCCATATTTCAACTCTTTTGTTTCTTGCTCCGGTTTATTTCGGTTTAAAACGATACCCACGAAAGCTTTGTTGGCCAACCCGCCCTCTTGTCAAGGCTGCAGAGGTGTTGAGGAAGGGGTGAGGGGTGAGGGGTGATGGGGTGATGTTGAAGGGGTGAGGGGGTGATGGGGTGAGGGGGTAAGGGTGATGGGGGTGATGTTGAAGGGGTGAGGGGTGATGGCAAGTGGTGAAGGGGAAGGGGTGATGGGGGAGTGTGTTGAGGAAGGAATGAGGGGGTGATGGGATGATGGAGTGATGCTGAAGGAGTGAGGGGGTGAGGGGAAGGGGTGAGGGGGTAATGGGGAACTGGTGAAGGGGAAGGGGTGATGGGGGGAGGTGTTGAGGAAGGAATGAGGGTGGAGGAGGGAAGGGTGAAGGGGTGATGGGGTGAAGGGAAGGGTTGAGGGGTGAAGGGAGGGGCCAAAATGAGTAGTTCAGACTGTTTGGTAAATGAAGAAAGGCGCCTTAAAACCTATACATCAGGTGCTATTGTTCTGAAGGGATGTGTTCAGCTTTCTCTCTCTCTCTCTCTCTCTCTCTCTCTCTCTCTCTCTCTCTCTCTCTCTCTCTCTCTCTCTCTCTCTCTCTCTCTCTCTCTCTCTCTCTTTATCTCTATTTCAGTGACTTTCTCAGTGTCAAATTACTAAAGTATGTATTTTCAGTTAGACAGAGAGAGAGAGAGAGGAGAGAGAGAGAGGAGAGAGAGAGAGAGAGAGAGAGAGAGAGAGAGAGAGAGAGAGAGAGAGAGAGAGAGAGAGAGAGAGAGAGATAACCATCAGCAGACACTAATCCTGTACTACTAATTCTACTTTCCTTCAGTACACACTTTCCCTTCATGTCTCCTTCCCTCCCTTAATACCTCCATTACCTTACCTCCCTTTATCTCCCTCCTGCCTCCTCTCTCCCTTTCTCTCCCTTCCTCTCCCTTCCTTTCCTCCTCCCTTTCCTCCCACGCATCTCTCCATCAAGGACCATCTCTCTCCCTTCATCTCCCCATCTCTCTCTCTCTCTCTCTCTCTCCTCGCTCCCCTCTCCGTCTCTCTCCCTCCCGCGCCGCTCTCCTGCCTCGCTTCCTCCC
>JACEEZ010003756.1:15000-19848 GCA_016584305.1 Chionoecetes opilio | reverse complement strand
CTACCGCAGTGGATTGAAACGGAGCTGGCATGATGAGCGCTCCAAGAAAGCGCCAGGCAAGGTGCGCACCACCTTGAACCTCCACACTGAGCCTACACCAACACTACATTCGACCTCATAACACACACAGATAGCCCCGAGTTAACGGTTACCACTACTACTCTCGACCTGTGACGGGCTGTGGTTCAGTTAGGTTCCTGACAGTTAGTGACCACCATCGGGATTTAAGGTACCAGGGGTCACTGCTGCAGGAGGCATTGAAGTGTACGGCGTCCTACATGGAAAGTACACAATCCGCAGTGGATTGAACGGAGCTGGGGCCTGATTGACTGCTGCCTCCCAAGAAAGCGCCAGGCAAGGCTGCCGCACCACCCTTGAACCTCCAGACTGTGTTCACTCCATTAAAAAACACACATAACATGACCTATCTATCAAGCACTAAACCTACCCCTACAAACTAGTAGTTGTTAGCCATAGATTACAGCTTCCAACTTTCCTCACAAATTCCATGCAGTTTTTCTATATTGCATGGTATCACTTCTTTTCCGACCAGCCTCGGCTGGAGGGATGGGTGGGTGGGGAGGAGCCTTCTACTTCCTATCCTTTCTCTCTTATTATCTAATTAGTGTAGTGTAGTTAAAGCAAACAGCCTTGTAAGGACCTATCGGTCTGTTGCTGTTTATGTTTCCTTTGTATTCCTTTGTATTCCTCCTCGTGAAGGAGAAGCGAGGAGAGATAGACGGAATAGTGATGAGAATGTACGCGTTTGAGCTGGTGATTATTATTGACATGGTGGATCTATGTAAACTGATGCTCATAATGCTGGTGGTGTTGGTGGTGGTGGTGGTGGTGGTGGTAGTAGTAGTAGTGGTGGTAGTAGTGGTTGTGGTGGTGGTGGTGGTGGTGGTGGTGGTGGTGGTGGTGGTAGTGGTGATGGTGGTGGTGGTGGTGGTGGTGTACAAATTGCTGTGTCTTGTTTATGAACGAATGTGGAAAGGTTGCAGAGTTAGAAGTGAAATTTATGCTAGCAAGTAACTCACGAGGGAAATGATTAGTGTGTGTGTCTGTGTGTGTGTGTGTGTGTGTGTGTGTGTGTGTGTGTGTGTGTGTGCGTGTGCGTGTGTGTGTTTGCGTGTGTGTGTTAGTGTGTGTTTACATTGATATTGAATGTATATACGCACAATCACATAGACACACACACACTTACCATGTGTTTGTGTCTTTATTACCATTAGTAATAATCGTAGAAGCTTCAGAAATACCAAATTAGTATAACCCAAATATGGTAAACATTATACGTAGATTTTCGAGAAAAAATATCGTAGCATAAGAAAATAATACAAATAATGCCCGTAGATTATTACAGAAACACCAATGTAGTGTTATCAAAATATACCAAGTATTGACCGTAGATTTTCAGAACGTACACAATTGGTAACACCAAAATATGGCAACCTATATCCGTGGACTTATCGAAAACACTAAATTTTCACTACCTAAACATACCCTATGATACACACACACACACACACACACACACACACACACACACACACACACACACACACACACACACACACACACACACACACACACACATACACACACACGCACACACACACACACACACACACACACACACACACACACACACACACACACACACACACACATACACACATACACACACACACACACACACACATAGGGGAGGAGGAGGTATTACAGCGCAAATATACTATCTCCCGCTCGTGCCAAAACTTCTAATTACCAACCAAGTGTTTCATAAAATAACTCACACGACCTACCTACCTGGATACGAGCAGACGGTGTAAATGGACCTTCCTACATGACTCTGGGGCTTGAATGGTTGCTGCCGCAGGGAGTAGTGAGGGGGGTTAGTGGCCTTAGGGGGGCATAGATAGACCCGTGAGTGCATTTAGGGCTCATATGCCAGTAAGGAAGTGGCGGCAGAGGGCACCACCACCTATAATCTTTGAGGTCCAGGATATGATGGAGCACTAAGGCTTAGGGACTTAAGCTTTGTGGGATTACTGTGTGAATTAGGGCTGCACGGGAGGAGGTTTGAAGGGTCTGAAGGGAAGGGAAGAGAAGGGAAGGGAAGGAGTAAGGAGCATGTGTTTAGGTTTTGCTATGTTAAAAGAAGGGAGAAGGAAATATGTAAGGAAGTGTCAGGGAAGAGATGGGAAAAATGAAAAAAAACAAGGGAAGGAAGAGTGATGTTTAGAGTCAAAGGAAAAGGGAATAGGGAGTGTCTGTGTAGGAGGATTTAGGAAGACTGTTTGTTAGGGGATTAACCCGGGGAATGCAGGAGCTGTTAATTTTTTAGTGCCCACAGTACGGCAATGTGTGTGAAACAGTGACCATTGCAGAATTAGATGAAAATCACATCAACGTCAAGGTAGTAAAAATCCGCATCCGGCAATATATCTATTTTTAACCCAAACGTATGGGGTTGTGGTGTGATTGTGGTCGGGAGTTAAAACTGGCGCGAATGGCACCAAACCGCTTGTGAGAGACTGCTGTGGTGAGGTCAGGGATGCCACTCTTTGGGATTTTTCCCAAGATTTTGAGGGGGTTTTTCAAGTATTTATCCAGTAGTTTATCTCAAGGTAAGAATGTGTACTGTATTTAGAACTGACCCAAGAATGACCCCAAAAAAAATCCTCAGATAGACAACAATATCCCAAGGTCGTTAATAAAACATTGAAACTGAATCATAAATACGGTACATATGCATACCTTAGATAAACTATTGAGAAATCCATTAAAATATTCCAATATAGACAAAAAAATTTCCAAAGGCCATGGCCTATATCCCAAGATCTTTGGAAACAAACCCAAGGAGTGGTATCCCTGCGTAGAGCGTAGTTTGGCATATGGTGATGTGTGGTATCGAAGGCTGACATAGCGGCCTACATGTGACACAGTTTGTAGACTTTTACGAATGTTGGCGCGATTTTTGTATGCAATTGAAAATTGCGCCTCCGGAAGACATGCCGCAGTCGTTAAGCAGAGCCTTCCGGAAGGCATGCCGCAGCACACAGGTTAAGGGAAGGTAAGAAGATACGATTGAGTTTTTCCTTTTATTTATAATCTTTAATCATTAATGTGTGTATGCATAGGTGTAAGCGTTTGCGTGTGTGCGCGCGCGCGTGCGCGCGTGGCGCGTGTGTGTGTGTGTGTGTGTGTGTGTGTATGTGTGTGTGTTCTTGTAACTTTATTTTCTCCAATTCGTATTTATTTTTGTAACTCCGCCAACAATTGTATGATTATATATGTGCATTATATTTGTATTCACACACACACACACGCACACACACACACACACACACACGCACACACACACACACACACACACACACACACACACACACACACACACACACACACACACACACACATACACACACGCACACACACACACACACACACACACACACACACACACACACACACACACACACACACACACACACACACACACACACACACACACACACACACACACACACACATACACACAACATACACACACACATACACACACACACACACACACACGCGCACACATGCACATACACACACATACACATACACACACACATCTATTTAATGTTAGACTTGACGAGAAAACTCTTTTCTCCTAAAACATTAATAGACAAACATTTCTTTTACTTTCAGGAATGGACATAAGAAAGAAACGTGAGACCTTTTAAGGCGGAAGAAGAAAATTAAGAAGAATAAGAAATGGAAATAGTGATAATAAAGGTGTAAAAAAGCGACAAAAGAAGAAAGTTACAAGGAGGTGAGAGATAAAATGAGAATAACTTTAGGAGAAGAAATGAGAGGAGGAGGTGGAAAGGCCAGCAAATATTATAAAGCAGGAAAAACTGAAATGGAGCAAGGAGGATAAGGAGGGGGAGGAAGATGTAGGAGGCAATGAAAAGGAGGAAGAGCGGAAGGTGTGGTGGAGGTGAAGGAGGAGGAAGAGGAATGTAAGAGGAATAAGAGATGACGAGAAGAGGAAGATGAGGCAACTATGTCACGAGGAGGAACTTGCAGCGAAGGAGGAGGAGGAGAAAGAGAAGCAGGAGGCGGAAGAGGAGGAAGATATATTCAAGAAGAGGAGTAAGAGAAGAGGAGGAAGAAGAAACTACTACATTTACCAACTGAAGTTCGTTACGAGATGCCATGTTGGGAGTTTATAATTTCTGGAAAACTGGCCCATCTGCCCTATGCCTCGAAAAAGAAGTGACGGTTGGAAGTAGAGAGAGAGAGAGAGAGAGAGAGAGAGAGAGAGAGAGAGAGAGAGAGAGAGAGAGAGAGAGAGAGAGAGAGAGAGAGAGAGAGAGAGAGAGAGAGAGGAGGAGAGAGAGAGAGAGAGAGAGAGAGAGAGAGAGAGAGAGGAGAGAGAGAGAGAGAGAGAGGAGAGAGAGAGAGAGAAGAAAAAAAAAAAAAAAGTTTTGAAAGACGTGTTGGCGCAATTGCGACTGGCGGAGGGAAAGGGAGAGAAGGTGTACAGGAGAGGAACATGTTTGGAAGCTAAAGGAAAAGGAGAAGGGAGATAAATGTATGTGTTTGGATTTTAACGGGAAGGTGGAAGAGAGGGAAGGATGGAAGGGAGTGTAATGTATGTATTTGGAAGTTGACGGAAATTGAACAAAGGAGAGAAGAAAGGAAGGAAAGAACAAAGGAAGGAAGGAAGGAAGGATTAGAAAGAGTGTCTTACTCAGGGTACCATGTAGGAGAGAAGGAGGTCAAAGAAGAAAGAAGGGAAGGAAAGAAGGACGAACACATGACCACAAGGAAGGAAGGAATGAAGGA
>JACEEZ010003754.1:0-74245 GCA_016584305.1 Chionoecetes opilio | reverse complement strand
CTACCCTCCACCCCGGACATAGGGTATAAAAAGGGTAGTGATGGTGCATTAAAAATTCTACCCCTTAAATATACCCCCCTTTTCTGAGAGGGGCCATAGACGTTTTTAATGAATAAAAGCAAAAATTTTTAGATAACCGATTAGTATCCTTTGTCGCAAACTTTTTTTGGATATTCTTTTATTTTTGTAATTTAAGGGCAAAAAACAGACATTTATATACGGAAAGATTGGGCTGAAGTAGTTAAAACCAATACCTTGTTTATTTTTGGGTACATATTATTTTTTTAAACAAACCTGATGAAAAAAACTCATGGATTTTCGGGGGAAGGGACGACAATGCTATACTGAATTACCTGATTTTTTCGTTTTTGTTTGGAATTAATACCCCAGGGGGAGTGTGAACTCTCTTCTTTTTTCTTAAAAATATTTCCCTATTTGGTTTGGGGGACCTTGCCTTTGAAATATCAGGTAGGATTACGCCCCCCCAGAAAGATTGTACACAGGTCAGGTATAAGATAACAAAACAAAATTTAAAAAAGGAAAGTGTGGGCGTGAAGGTTTACATAGGATACATAGGAAAAACAGATCCCCAAGGAGACCTATTGAGCGGAAAAGGCTGGTTTTTGATGACATTATTAAAATAACGGTTTCTGTCCCCAGTTAATCAGGATATTACCCTAAAGAACGGGGGTAGATGATTTTTGGGGTTATCGACACACCCTTTGTTGTAAAGGATCAAATAGTCTCGAGGGGAAAGGTATATTTATGTGTGTGTGTGTGTGGTGTGTCGTGTGTGTCTGCAAAATAGAAAAAAACCACACACCCCCACACTTTACCAATTCATATTCAGTATCTTTCAAGTGACAGAAAATTTTTCCAACGGGAAAAATTTAAAAAAAGAGTTGGGGGAGGTGTGTGACAAAATGAAGAAAATAAGTGGTTGGTCATCGATCTGATGTCCTCGCGCTCCCTCTCCCTCGGTTATCGTGTGCATGGTTTTTCGAGCATGAATTTTAACATCGCGTATCACGAACACGAGACTCTTCAATCAGCGTCAAATCAGAAGAAAGGGGAAATTTTAAATTATCACTCGTTTTACCATGTTTCTTTTAGGGTTACCCAGAGGGCTTTTATGCAGAGGAATATTTGCTAAGGGTAATGCAAAAGTCCTTTTTTTATGTATTTTTTTACTTCCGGTGGTCATTTTACGGTTCTGGTTTTGTGGGGCACTCTTAGAAAAAAAGGGTAGGAAAAGGGTAGAAAAAGGTATTTGTAGTGATGAAATACTGCTACCTTTTTCACCCTTACAAATATACCCTTTCGGATCGACGCAAAATAACCCTTTTCCAACCCTTCGTCTAAAAAGGGTAGATAAAGGGTAGATGAAGGGTATAATCGGCAGCATCTACCTACAGCCTGGACATAGGGTTAAAAAGGTAGTGATGGTGCGATGTAGCAATTTTCCCCTTAATATACCCTTATTTCTGAGAGTGTGGTGAGTGGAGGTGATGAGAAAATATGGTCATGTGTGGAAATATATAATGTGTTCTTTAGTGAAATTTAGTTCATTAGTGCAACTCCCGTTTAGCTCTGTTTACTTAGATGTCGAGGCGCTGAACATTTTGCAGTGTTGGTGTACCTGATCTTTACACTTTTTAAACTGTTATGCCTGTTGTTCTAGGCGTGGCATCCCGATTTTTTTTCTGTTTTATTTTCTATGGAGTAAAATCGCGAATGAATTTTCAGTGCTGCAGTATTTTAGCATGCACCTGTAAACAGATAGACAGACACAATTTGTATGCAAGCGCTTTACTGATAAAGGGAAATAAGGACGCAGCACAGGAAAAGTTTTTGTGAAACATTTAGCATCAATACACTCCCTGTGAACAACCCTAAGGAACTCTTTATCTTTTCATAGTCAGTGACACTCAGATCGTCTATACGTAGCCATTATAGTAGTATTTACAGGCTTAGATATGATACAATAGTCATAGGTCATGTTTGAAAGCCTGTCAGAGAACACACTTTACAGGCTTAGATATGATTCAATAATCATAGCGTCATGCTTGAAGCCTGTCAGAGAACACAACAGCTCCGTCAGCGGTCGATGCACAAATAACATAAGAACATACGAAAATATGAAAGCTACAAGGGGCCCGCGAGCCCTACACGTGGTAGTTTCTGTTACTCAACACTACCTACATTCCACCTTTCTTTCCCACCCATAAATTTTATCTAGCCTCCTTTTAAAGCTCCCTATTGACTCCGCACATACAAAAGTTCACATACAAAATTTCAGCGAAGCTCTGCGACTACTTCTTGCCTCCGTGTTGGCTACTACCTTGACAAGTCGCCTGGGGGGATATCCGGGGCCATAACATCACGAACCTTCTGAAATATGGCTTGGGGGTTGACTCTCACCTAACCTCAATTGCATTTTTATGAATAAATACATAATTGAGTACTGGTGTGGCTAAGAAGCATTTTGTAGCATGCGTTGGTGCAATGATGGGTAATCCGCGTGTGATGTAATGAGGGTAATATTTTGCGTTATGGTACTTGTCTGTTTTGGGAAGACTATCTCCTAATTAGTAAGTATGCGAAGAATGCTACGGAATGATCTATGCAAACAATTCGTTTATGCGACTGTGGACTCCCAATGAAAAAAAAGTTCGGTATACCCGGACATTATTCATTTTAAATTCTACTATTCGAAAATGTATTTTGTTTTTCAGTTTTCCTTTCCGTATACCATTTGTCTTTTAAATGATGCGATGACACCCGAGTCCTCATTCGCCTGCTTACATAAAAACGTCGTCTCTCAAACTTTTTTGGTTCTTTTTATACTTTCGGTAAAAAAAAAACATAACTAAATAAATCACGATGAACTTTCCCATCTTTTTTCCCCGCCTCAGCTGCACCCCCTTGGCCTCGGTTATCCATCTCCACTCTGTTCCTCCTACCCTCCTCCTCCTACCCCTCCTCCTCCTCCTCCCCTCCTCCTCCTCCTTTCCCCCCTCCCCCCTCCTCCTCCCCCCCTTCTCCCTCCTCCCTCCTTCCCTCTTCTCCCCTCCTCCCCCTCCTCCTCCTCCTCCTCCTCCTCCTCCCCTTCCCCTCCTCCCCCTCCTCCCCTTCCTCCTCCTCCCCCTCCTCCTCTCCCCCTACCCCCTTTCTCTCCTCCTCCCCTCCTCCCCCCCCTTCTCTCTCCTCCTTTCTCCTCCTCCTCCTCCTCCTCTCCTCCTCCTCTCCTCCTCCTCCTCCCTCTCCTCCTCCTCCCCTCCCCCCTCCCTCCTCCCTCCTCCCTCCCCTCCTCCCTGTTTCAAATTTGATGCAAACTTTGAAAAACCCCCCGGAAATCCCTTGCATGACTATAAAAAATAAAAAACTCGGCTTTTCACGGGGATTACGGGGCTAAGGGGCAGACAAAAAAGGCAATTTAGGGAACTTAAGATTTATGACTTTTGATATACAAATTCAGACAAAGCTTTCAAGGCATGTCAGGGAAAATACGGGGAAACAATTTTCTTCCCAGACTAATTTTCTTCCTATTATGGTCGAAAAAAAAAAAAGTTAGCACAATGATGAGGAAGTATGTTTTTATATGGTGCCTTTTTTCCCCTTTTTATTTGCTTAAAGTTTTTGGCTGTGAATCCCCGGTTTTTTTTTTTGGGTTTTTTTAAAGGGAAAAAATAAAATTTGGGTTTTGCCAAATGTTTTTCCCCCCCCCTTTTTAAACCCGCATTGTGGAAAAAAAAAAAGTTTTTTTCTTTTCCCCCGCCCGGAACGAGAAGAAAAGGGAAAAAGCGATTTTCCAGGGGGGGAGATTTTTCCCCCGGGTGTCCCCGGGAAGTCTAATTAAACCCTTTTTCCGGGGGGGTATTTAATTTTTGAATCAAGGAGGGGTATTTCCCAGGTGATGAACATCAAAAAATTAAGGGGAAATTTTTAAAACCACTCCCTTTTTTTTTAGCCGGGGGGGGTAAATTTTATCCTTTAATTTTTTCCCTTTTTTGACGAAGGGGATGAGAAAGGGTTATTTGGGTTTCGAAAAGGGTATATTTAGGGTTGAAAAAGGGGTTTTTTGAAAGGGTAGAAAGGGTAGCATTTTTCATCACTACAACCCCTTTTCCCCTTACCTCCCCTCTTTCAAGAGTGTGGACCAGCATGTAATTTATTTTGGTTATGAAATTTCCCTCAAATTGAAACGACCTCAGTGACTTAGATCGGGGGGTTTGAACGAGCTAGATTTCTTGTGCTTCGTGTATCATTCGAGTTACATAAATGATCTTGTTTGACGGAAAAAAATGTTCCATAGACTTTGCAATACCCCATACCCTTTTTGGACTTCCTTGATATTTTGATTTTTTTTTAATGCGGGTTGTAAATTTTAAAATTTTCCCCCTTTGACCCTTTTATCATACTTTTATGAGATGAGAGCGGTAACAGCCTGTGTCACGGTGTGCGTGCGGCGTGCTGCGTGCGTGCGGCGTGCTGCGTGCGTGCTGCGTGCGTGCGTCGTGCGTGCGTGCGTGCGTGCGGGGGTTGCGGGCGGGCGGCGTGCTGCTGCGTGCGTGCGTGCAGCGGTGTCTGAAAAACCCAGGGTTTCACTTTTTGAGTAGCCGTTTTCCCTCGAGGGGTCCCGGGAGGCCCAGGCACCCTTTTACCCCGGGCGGCCCAAGTTTAAAACGCCCCCCAAGGGGTGCCGATGGGGGGTCCTGTGTCGCCTGAGGTGGTAAGGTCGGGGGGGACGCGCCCCACCGGCACGCCCGCCCTGACTAAAAAATGGGCGTTTTAAATGTAATTGGTTTATCGCTGGAAGGAGTCACGCGGCCAAAACAGGGATCCCCCCCCCTTTCAGCATTGAGAGGGGTGGGCGACCAGTGGTTTACGGGCACGGGGGCGGGCCCCTCATTGGCGCACGGGTGGGAGGGAGGAGTTTGGTGTGAGGTCAATAGGCCCGGGGCTGGGGGCGGGAGGGCGGGGGCCCCCCCCCGCTCAGGCTGCGCAGCCCGAGGCCGCGCGACCCCCAGTGCACACACGAACCCCCCCCGGTGCAAACGTCATGTGCCCGGGGTACGGTTTCCCGGCGGCTTACGTGATTCTTCTCCAGGGAAAACTTTTGGGCCCCGGCCCAGTGTGTGCGGGCCCCGCCGGGGGTTAGTGTGTGTGTGTGTGTGGGGTTTCTGACCCGTCGATCCCCGGGCGCGTCGGCCAGAGTGTGTGGCGCCCGTGACGCTAGGAAAGTGCTCCTAAAACCGGAAAGTTGGCGGCCCAACCCCGCGGTGCCCCAGGAGGGGGGGTGCAGGGGGGGGGGACCATGGATCCTTCGGGCCGCCAGTGGCGGGGGAGAGGGGGCCCCGGGTTATCCCCACGCACCACCTGCCTCACCACCAGCCATGCCCGTGGACCTACACGTCACGCAGCCCCACTACCAGTACTACGGTACTTACAGGGACCCGTCCTCAGCCTTCTCCCTTCACCGGTCCGAATGCGCTGGCTTCTGTACAAAACAGGTTTGAACCTGTGCAATAACTCTTAGCGCTCGGGCTGGAAAGTAGACAAGAAAAATATTATGACGAAAAACCCTTTTATTAATATATACTATCATTCATAAAATGATGACAGTTTTTGTTATTGAAATAAAAAAGAATATCATAAAAAAATATAATAGTAATGATAATGATCCCGATAATACTGATGATGATGGTAATAATGATGATAACAAAATATATTTTTTTCCTAACACCTGTTTACATCTTCGGGGTAATAATGATAATAATGAAAAGATATATAAAGTATGATTATATTATTTTATTCTTTTTTTATATTAAAAATTATTTACACTTTTATCCATCACACATCTTTTTTTTTGTTATAAAAAGTAATATTAAATTTTATCATTATTCCTATATTACAATAATTTTATTGTCTTTGTTTTAATAAATTTATTGTCTATCACTATAAAATAGTGCATAGCAAAAAACCAAGGTTTACGGTGCCGCCTGCATTGCGTTATTGTTTTGCAAGATTTTCCTGAATGTTTTTCCCCGGCCCAGTCTAACAGTGGGGGGGCGGCGTGCGCGCCTTCTGCTGCTGTGCGCTGCTGCTGCTGCTCCCTCGGCCACCCCTCGCGCCGCTAATGTCCCACAATCAGCCTGCAGGCGTGACAATACCACACAATCCGTGCTCCTTTGGTGTTTTCGGTTTTTTTCCCGGGCAACTCTGGTCGTAATTCAGCGGGTTGGGGCCGAGCAGCGATCGCAGGAGGGAGAGGAAAATTGTATATTATAAGATGTTTTTACACCCCCCAAGGAGCCCTTTTAGATAGCATAAACAAAAAAAGAAAAAAAAATTGTTGAACTTGTTGGTGTTGTCTGTGTTGGTCTGTGTCTGTGTCGTGTGTGTGTGGTGTGTGTGGGGTTGTGATTTTTGTGAGTGTGTGTATGTGTGTGTGTGTGGTGTGTTTTTGGGGTTTTTGTGTGTGTGTTGGGGGGTTTTTGTGTGTGGTGTGTGTTTTGTTGGCGCGTGTGTGGGGTGGGAAAAAAAAAATGCTTAGATCAGACAGACAAGTAAGGGGTAAAAAAATTGCGCACAATCTGTTTTGGGGGGCGCATTGCATTTGCTTGTGCTCTGATGTGGGAGCAACTATAGATTCTCAAAGTTGGGGGCAAAGTACTATATACCTTCTTGTGTGGTGATTGGTATTTGTATGTGTGTGGTGTGTGTTTCTGTGTATGTGTGTGTGTGTGTGTTTGTATCTGTGTTTGTGTGTGTGTGGGGGTGGTTTGTGGGGGGGATGTGTGTGTGTGTTTTAGTATCTGTGTTGTTTTGGAGTGTGTTGTGTTGTGTGTGTGTGTGTGTGTGGTTGGGGTTTGGTGGTGTGGTGTGTGTGTTGTGGGTCGGCAACACTTTACCGGTGTTTTAGGTCGTACCGACTTTAATATGGACCCCCCTCGGGGTCTGTGTGAGGTTTCACTCTCTTTCAAAATATCGCTAATTGGGCTGATTTCCCCCTCGGCGCCGGGAGGCGCCGCGGGGCGGGTTGGGGGGGACGGTGGGAGGGCACGCACTGCTGGGGGGGACTCAGAACCGTGGCGCTGACAGGGGATGTCCTCTTGCCTATACCCCTGCAAAATCTATCCTTTTTCTTAACTCTTTTTATAGTCATTATTATTATTATCATTTATATTATTATTTTTATTATAGATGGAGTAGTATATTATAATTATTTTTATTTTTTAAACATTCAAAGGACTGGACAAGATAAAAAAAGATTATCATAAAGCCCCTAGTTTCCCGTCTCTATAAAGAAACAGAAATAATAAAAAAAGGGGTCTTTTTCACCCCTTTTTCCCATTGCATTATTTTTATTGTCATTTTTATTATTTTTAATATTTTTATATATTTTGTAGTAGTTGTATTTATTGTTACGGGGTGGGGATGCGTGTCTCCGTATCCCATATCTTAATTGAAACAGTTTAATTTTATAGTATGAGACGGAGTGAATTTTCCAAAACAAATAGAGAAACCCTTTTTTGTTACTGCACGCAAATTTTTTCGGAAAAACAAATTTTTGTAAAAAAAAATACCTCAGTCATTATTTAAAACATGAAGCCATTATAAAATCACAGTTACTCCCCGCGCTGTTCACGTGGGGTCCTGCTGACTAACCCCTGGGGTTTTTTTAAAGAGGTGAAAAATCCTGACCCCTTTTTTGCTTATGACTGTATTTGAGCCAGGAGAAGGAATCTACACTACATTCTAATAAATTTTATTGTATTTCATCATTTAAATAATCTCAGTAAACTTAGGGAAAAATTTTTAAGCATGGACCTTAAGATAGAATGGAAATTTGCCTCGTTAAATAAATAGACTATAGGGAGAAATTCCGCGCCTCCTGCAAAATCCATCTACCCCCAACAACATATTAAATTACGTGAATTTTGATGTATGATTGTTTTTTGTTGTTTGTTATGATGATGATGGGGTGGTGGTGTTTTGTTATTTTTATCCATTCATATTTAGGTAGTAATAGTAGTATCGTTTTTTCATCGTCTTTATCATATCTTTTTTTAAAATCATGTATAAAACCCAAAACATTATATAAGTGGTGGGTGATCATTGTCCTCTGTTATCTATACCCAAACCGGTTATTTTTATTTTTTCATTTTTTTAAATTATTTTTATTAGTCTTTATTATAATTATTAATATTGTTTTATTATTGTTTTTAGTTATCATTATATTTATATTATCATTGATGAAGGAAAGGAAAGGGAATATAAAGTGTGGGATGAAATGAGAAAAGTGTATATGTGTTGTAAGAGGGGAGAGGAGAGAGAGAGAGAGGAGAGAGAGAGAGAGAGAGGAGAGAGAGAGAAAAGAGAGAGAGAGAGGGGAGGAGAGAGAGAGAGAGAGGGGAGAGGAGAAAAGAGAGAGAGAGAGAGAGAGAGAGAGAGAGAGAGAGAGATCAAGGCCGTGAATGAATTACACATTTTTTCTCATGTTCATCTACACTTCTTTTCTCCTCCCTTTTCCTATCAATGAGGATAATCATATGATGCTAATGATAATAATGATAACTAGAAATTAAGCATGATAACGATAATAATAACCCGTGGTTTAAACGGATAAAGTGCTCGCCTGCACTCCACCAGGTCGTAGGTCGAGGCTCGTTCAAGCTTTATTGTTTTTTTTTACTGACAGGGCGGGCAGTTACAGTCACTCTTGAGTAAGGGGATGGAGTGCGTGGTGTATGAAGTCCTATCCTTGCCCCTAGATCAGTCCTCTGTGACCCCTGCTCTTTTTAAGGGAAGGTAATAGTTGGCCACCGTAAGTTCAGCGCGTGATCAAGACCATAGTGAGGGACAAAACAATATAAACACGAAACAATCACAACATATATGTCAAGACGCCAGGTCATTTGACATTAAAAGAAGAAAACCCTGTGACACAATAGGCCTGTGTGTGTGTGTGTGTAAGTGGTGTGTGTGTGTGTGTGTGTGTGTGTGTGTTTGTTGTGTGTGTGTGTGTGTTTTGTGTGTGTGTGTGTATTCATCTAGTATATTTTACAGGCCTGAGCAACGCTCGTATGGGCCCGTCTCCATATCAACATTTTTATCATTCCCTTAGTGTTGGGCCGAAGCCATCACCCCGGGAGGCGGGTCACAAACCCCGGCTAACACCCGGTACCCATTCACTGCTGGGTGGACAGGGGCTCAGGTTTTTTAAGGAAAACACCCCATCTGTTTTCCGCTCCGCCCGGGGATCGAACCCGGGACTTCTCGGTTGTGAACCGAGCGTACTACCCCTACACTACGGAGTATTTGTGTGTGGGGTTTTTGGTGTGTGTGTGTGTGTGTGTGTGTGGGGTGTGTGTGTGGGTTGTGTGTTTTAGGTGGAGTTGTGCACCAGGGAAGCGGGCGTGGCAGGTTATAATCAGTATACATCAAAGCAGGGCGTAGTTAGGCCTGGGCATTGGGTTGTGTAGCCCCGGATGTTTTATGAATACCCCCGGATCTCAAATTTTTTTTTTTTACAAATTAAGAATAGCCCCGGCCCGGGGCCAACACAATTTTGTTTTATTCTTGTTAATACAAGCATTGATAGGTCTCGTACGAAAGCATTCGGCTTGATCCACGTCCGGTTCCCGTTCCTATCACGTTTTAAACGGCCACTCCCCCAATCGGCCACCAGTCACGCAGTGTGGACACTATTTCACTACCTGGCAAATCAGCCTTTGCTGCACCAAACGCGCTGAGTTTGGGAAAGTGCAGCAGGGCAGCAAAATATGCAGTCACGCACTCCCGCAGTGGATGAGCGAGAGAGAAAGAGAGCAGAGCGCACAGGTTACTGGGCTTGTTGACATCTGGTGGTAGAGATAGCAGTATGGATATAAGAATCTTTTTCAAAAAGAAAGGTGGCCAAGGCAATGTAGTGCAGCCTAGTAGGTTAGAGGAGGTGGAGGAAGAGATACATCCTTCTGTAGCTGTAGCAGCAGATGAGTCAGCAGCTGGACGGGAGATTGCCGCTGCCTGTACATTGTCTACAATACAAGCTCAGCGGTTGGTGGGCAGTCAGCGAAGTGGTTCTCAAACTTTTTGTTGCACAAGGCGGTTTTTAGTCCAGATAAACACCGATTCAAAATTTTGGGGGCCGAAACTATTTTTTTTCTGGTGTATTTTGTGTTTTGAAATGAATCTGCTAGCCATTTCTGTCGCATTTTTTTTTTTTTTTTAGGGAATTAAAGATTAGTATTTTTTTTTTTTTTTTTAGTTAGGTAAAGCTAGGTTAGGATAGGTTGTAGGTTTAGGGATAGGTAAAGGTTAGGTTAGGTTTTGGTTCATTTTTTTGTCATTTTGCAAAAAAAAAAAAAAAAAAAAAAAAATGCGACAGAAACGGTTAGCAGATTCATTCAAAAACACATAGAAAACACATTAAAAAAAATAGTTTCGTCCACTAAAGTGAGTTCGGTGTTATCTGGATATTTACCCACAAGGCACACCAAGTATTTAAGGCAAAACTTGAATGTGACTTGAGTATAGCTACGTGTGGAAGTCAAAGTAATTGGCGTAGCGATGCGCTGCACGCCCTTTTTCCTCTCATAAAATACTCTCCTCAAACCCTTAAAAGGGAAATTATTTTGATTTTTTTTCATATGTGGCAATTCACCCATAGATGAGGGTTTGCTTTACCATGCCTTTTAAAATGTCAGTGCTTAATTAAGTGTGGCGATTATAGTGTCGACATATCTGCTTTTCTGTCCTTTGCATAAAATTAATTGGGTAAATAACACGTGCTTATGACTAATATCATATAATAAATGAGATATTTGGTTAGATATTACTTACCATGTGTTGTTTGCATCCTTTTTATGAGCAGAGGAGGAGAAAGCAGAGATGAGGATTGTGACAGATAGATGAGACACCAAAAGAATTTCTGGAGAGGTGAAGAGGAGAGTATCAGATGAACTAGGCACAAGATACAGAGTTTAACACAGTTTTGTCACAAGTTCACCCAAATCAGATTATACTTTTTTTTCATGTGCGAAAGTTGCCCAAGACCTGACTGGAACATTTTGGTAGAGCACAGTGCTTCAACATATTACATTCATTTTACTATAAAAAAACTTGAACATTATCCAGTGAAAATCTAAACTTTTGTGGGCTGGCTAAGCCCCCAAATGCTCAAGAGCCTAGCTACTACCCACTGATCAAAGACTCCCCACACTTCCTGTTGGTTCCCTTTCATCCCTGCCCCGCCAAGTGTGGTGGCAGTCGTGGTGGTGATCGGTGGTCTTGTCACCGCCTTAAGATGGAAAACGCATGAGGGTTGAGAGGTTGTGCATGACGATGAGAAACGTGTCCAAGGCAGCATGAATGGAAGAGATTTAGTTATAGATGAGATAAGTTTAGATAGGATAGTATGATAGATATTATAGTATTACGATTAGGATGACCGTGGTTGCTGATGAACCCCCCCCCCCACCAATAATATATGAAATTTGAATGTTGGTAATTTTTATATGAATAGTCTCGATGATGCATTATTATTACTAGCATCCATATCATTAATGTCATAGTTTACTGCTATTAGACTCTTAAATCAGAATGTAAGTATTGATTATTATGTTAATAAACTATTATTATTTTTTTGTGTTTTTGATTTATTATTTTCGCCATTATCCATTGTCATCGTGTGATTTTTTCATATTGTCATTGTCTTATCATTTTAGCCTTATTGGCATTATTATTATTTGCCTCTATTATTATTACATCATTTTTATTATTAACATTATTTATTTTCAATTCTTGCCACCAATCAATTATCAAAATTTTTTCAAATTGTCATGACATATCATTGTTATTATTTTTTATTCATTATTGTCGTTATTGTCATAGGTCATTAATCATATATTAATTGTTATTATCACTACTAATTATTTTTATTATTATCATTATTATTATCAATTGATATTACAGTCATGGGAGTAGTAGTGGACAAGTGATAGTAGACGTAATAGTTTTATCACCAAGTAATATTAATAAAAATAGTGTCCGAATATTTGAGTGTCATTATTTTTGAGTCCCAGAATACTTCCTCGTGTCATAATAATTGTGTGCGCAGAATACAATTTGCGTGCTAGAACCACTGTTTTACTTTAAGTCTGTGTTTTGCAATTTTATTGATATTATTATTTTTATTTATTTATTGTTGTTTAATAGTTTTTTTATTATCCATAATTATTATTTTATTAATTTTATCATTTTTTTTTATAGTCATAATATTTACATATTATATTAGCATCATAATATTCTATCCATCATATCCTTAATTATCAATTACTCATTATAATCATCATCATTCTTTATTAATGATTTAAATTATTATTTCTTTATATATGATTATTATTAATGTTGTTTAAATCATTATATAATCATTAGAATAATATTGATGATGAATAACAATAATCCATGTCTACGCCGCGAAATAATAGTGTCATTTATTATTATCATTATTAATATTTTTTAATCAGGGTTATTATCAATATTGCTACTTATTAATTATTAGTAATTTATTTTATTATTAATTATTATTATATAACTATTAATTATTATTATTATTTATATTATAATTTTTTCATTTTTTCACGATAGTGTTTCTGATGATAATGATCAAATTTAGATGTAAACTATATTATAAATACGTTAATAAATAGATATAACATTTACTACAATGATAATGATAATGTAAATAAAATTACTGATTATTGTTTATTCTCTAATATATACCATCATTGTCATCACGCTCTATCTGTAAATCACTTTCTGGGTATTATTATTAACTTTGTATTTTTATCATATTATTAGCTTAATTATTCACCAGCATATCATTGTTACTATCATTATCATTGTTTATTATTATCATTGATATTATTGATAATCAGCAGCACAGCAGCAGGCAGCAGTAGTAGGTAGTAGTAGTAGTAGCTGAACAGTATTATTAGTAGTAGTAGTATAGTAGTTCATTTATTTTAATTTAGATTATCATATTATCTATTTCTTATTATCATTGTTTGATTATTATTATTTTTCTTTTGCTTTTATTATCAGCAATCTCATATCCTTTATCATTATTACTAGGATTATTGTCCATTGTTATTATTAGCGTCCATTTTCAAGACAGGCAGGACCCACCATCAAGTATCATCAATATTATTAACTAGTCATATTTATTATCATCTTATTTATTACCCTCCGCCAACGAAGCTGGGGTGTTAATGTTTTCCCCCGATCCCTGCTGTCTGTCTGTCTGTCCTGTTCTGTCTGTCTGTCTGTTTGGTTAGTGTACGTATGTCTCGAGAGGTACGAATAGCTTTATGACCAAACTCGTTATAAACCGAGTCTATTTGGTAATAAGGAAGGACTAGATTTTTAATTTGGAATGAAAATCTATTGAACACCTATTTGCCCACAATGGCAACCATTTATGAAATATTCAGCCGGAGGTACACGCTCATACTTGAGTGCAATATAATATATAAATACAAATACGTATCTTTGATTAATCATTCGGGGGGAGGTTGCGCTCTACTGAGTGGCCCCCCCCCCTCCCCCCCCCTAGTTATTATTGTTTATTATCATAAACCATTATCATACCATTATTGTCAATACTATTATTACCATTGCCTTAATTACTTTTCTGGCAACCCACCACACACTCATAACCCATCTCATCCTAATCATCATCCTTATCAACTTAATCATTAGCACCGTACACCTTAGTCACTATATAATACACCCTCACGCCCCGCACTAGCGCCCATACACCCTCACACTTTACTACACACTTAGTCTCCACCCCAGTATACCCACCCCACTCACACTGTTACAACACACTCACTCTCCACACTCCTACAGACCCCACTCACTGTTAAACACCTCACTTTCCCACACTCAATACAGACCCCACTCACTGTACAACACACTCACTCTTCCCCACAACTCACTCACACCATCACGCACACTGTTACAACACCCTACTCTCACACTCCTACACACCATCACTCCTGTTACAAACACCCACAACTCTCTCACCTCACTACAACACCATCACTCACACTGTTTACAACACACTCTCTCACACTCACATACACACACTCACGCACTGTTACAACACACACAC
Source organism: Chionoecetes opilio (assembly GCA_016584305.1). Classification (NCBI taxonomy): domain Eukaryota; kingdom Metazoa; phylum Arthropoda; class Malacostraca; order Decapoda; family Majidae; genus Chionoecetes; species Chionoecetes opilio. Next base: position 60,063 of record JACEEZ010003754.1, on the reverse strand, counting down.
TCTTCCACATCCTACACACCCTCACTCAGCTATTACAACACACTCACTCTCGCCACAACTCACTACACGACCTCACTCACACTGTTACTAACACACTCACGCTCTCACTGCTTCCATATACCCTCACAAAACTTACTAACCACATCACACAGCAACACACCCCCGCACACCCAACACACTCACATCCTCCTCCCCAAACCACCAAAATTTTCCTCCAGTTCGCATTTTTAATGTGACAAAATTCCTATTAAAACTTGGGAGTCCCCAGAGTCTTGCTGGCTGCGACACACACCACCCTGCCTTAATTTAACACTCTATAGCGGCCACGGTTGTCGGACCTTAAATCACTGGAGTTAGACGACAAGGTGCTTTTGGCGTGTTCAGGAGAAGGAGTGGGGGTGAAGATGGGGGGACGACTGGGAAGTAGGGAGGGGGGCGGCCAGGGTGGGGGGGCGGCCATGGTGGAGGGAGGGGGTACAGTGGGTGGCTTCTTCCGGTGGTGTCGTCTCCAGTTCGTTATCTGACATCACAATAGTAAGTTTCGATGTGTTGATTTCATGTTATAATCCGCCCTTCTTTCTGTCCCCGGACTTACCCAGGACTGATATTGTATAGACGCTGATCACGCCATGACGCGATAACAGTGCCCATGGAAGATGTTGTGTGTGTGTTTTTTTTCTGCTTTATTTTCGATTTTGTTCTCATATACTATATCGAGCCTGTACCGCCATTAGGGTTGTCCTTCAATCATGGGTTGTGCCTCGCCCGTGGTGGCTTTAGGAAGTTGTTTTTAGTAACTATGCTGACGCCTGTGATGATGAGGCTCATTCCGCCCCCGTTTTGTCCACACAATTCCTAGCCGGGCTGGGTTGACCTGGCAATAGAATAGATAGAGTTGATGGTTGGATGGTTAGATAGGGTTGATGGACGCATTTGGGTAATCTCGCCTTTTCTAGGATTGCCATAAATAGTTTAGGCTTCCGGTGTGACTCGACTCAGGAACCCCAAGTTGCACATCTCCAGGGCTAACCACTCTGCCACCGTCTCCCTAATTGTTTGGATAGTGGGCAAAACAAATGATAAACGCTTCACATATCTTCCATATACAGGAGCACAGATAGACGAGAAGGGGAGGAGGAGAGTGGGAACGCGCCGCTGTATTAAGAAAAAAAAAACCAAAGAAAAAAAAAAAAAAAAAATAATAAAAAAAAAGAAAATAAGCAAAAGTTTTCACACCAAACCCCCTAAAGGAGTGATTACCAAGCTTCGTTTTAGAAGGCTAGAAGATCGCCAGTAGAAAATCGCCTTTACGAAACCGGAACTGACGATCATATAGAATATTGTGAGCAGATAATGCTTAAAATCTTCTTATTACGTATAGATTCAAAACTGGTAGAAAGGGCAGGAAGTCAAAGCTATAGGACGGTAGTTTTGTAGATATACGTCACCCATTCTTAGGAACAGTTGGATGTGAACAAACTTCAGCAAGAAGGAAGTGGAAGTAGATAACAAAGACGGAAAAGTTTGACCAGCAAGGTGCAAGCACAGAAGCACAGTTTTTGAGAACAATAGGAGGGACTCCGTCAGGACCGTAAGCCTTTCCGAGGATATAGGCCAGAAAGGCCAAAGAAAACATCATTCCGAAGGTTCTAAGCCAGGCCATAATATAGTCAAGGTGAGGAGAAAGGAGAACAAGACGAAGGAGGAACTTCATCAGTCCAGAGTGGAATTTTTATCAAGGATTTAGCGAGTGTTCAGCTTTCGAAGTAGATTGAGAACAAGCTGTGGAGCCATATGGTGAAGCATAGTAGGGAAAGATGAAGAAGAAAAATTGTTAGAGATGTTATTAGCTAGATGCCAGAATCGACGAAGTAATTTGATTCGAAAGATTTTGACATTTTCTATGAATGAAAGAGTTTTTGGTAAGTTGAAATTTGGCATGATTACGGCAGAAATATATAGGCACTGAGTATCAGGAGATGGATGCTTACGTCCCATTTGGTAAGCCACCTCTCTATCTCGGACAGCATGAGACAAGCAGAGTTAAAACCAAGGTTGACGGGCTTTGATTAGAGAAAGTGGTGGAATGTACGTCCTTCCATGCCAGAGACTATGACCTCAGTTATGCGCTCCTGCACAAAGAGATGGGTTCTTTGACAGGAAGCAGTAAATCATTCCTGGAACATCAGATAGTACTGGTCCAAAGGAAGGAGACCCCCAAAAAAAAAACCAAATTAGGTCTTTCCCCACTAGCTGAGTTGAGTTCCAGAAGCACCGCCGCTTAGTGGGTCGCCGAGACGGGACGGGCGATAGGAACGGTTACATAAATAAGAAAATTGTGACGGAGGACCCAAGGAGAAAGTTCACAGAGTAAGCAGAAGGGTTAGTAGTTAGGAAAAGATCAAAATGTTGGGCGTGTCTCCAAGGCGGTCAGGATACGGGTAGGTGTGCTGCACCAGCTGCTCTAGGTCTTGGAGGATAGAAAAGTTTAGGCTTGTTCACCAGGTTGGTCAGTGAAAGAAGAGATTATAGCCAAAGCTGGTGGTGAACATTGAAGTCCCCAAGATGGAAATTTCAGCAAAAGGAAAATGAGATGAGATGTGCTCCACTTTTGATGTTAAATAGTCCAAAGAATTTTACATAGTCCAGAGGAAGTTAGTGAGAGATATGAGGTGCGCGCGCGAAGCCCACTGTAAGACGGAATTCGGCTAGATTCAAGGGGTGGGGCACAAGAGCAGGTGATGTCATTGCGCACAATATACGCAACAGGCCAGCTTGGATTTAAAATGAGAATAGAGACAGTAAGAGGAGACAGAAAAAGGGGCTGCGCCCAGTGCTCACAGACACTGATTTCTTTAGTTTACATTATAAGCTTGTTGTGTTTTTTTGTCGCCGAACCAATCCGTTTTCAATTGGCTAAGAAAAAACGGTCTTCGTACCACGACGATGCCTTGGACACAAAAACACGGCTTAGTGGAAGATATCAGTTTCTTTATAACGTGTACTCTCCACGTGTACTCAAGCCCTCACTTCCTGTGCTTCGTATAATGTGAATGTTTTCTGAATTAACATTCTCTATTTTTTTTTTCTTGATAAACAAATGATTATGACGTTGAGATGAAAAGCTAAATACTTATAGCTTTGTCCATGAGTCAGTGGTTAATGGTTGAGGGAAGTAACAAGTTACTCCTTCGGGTGTGGGGGTTGCGCGCGTGTGTGTAGTCGTGGGTGGGTGTGCGCGCGCGTATGTGTCGTTGGGTGGGGTGTGCGCGCGTGTGTGTGGTCGTGGGTGGGTGGGTGGTCGCGCGTGTGGGTGTCGTGGGTGGTGTGCGCGCGCGTGTGTGTGTCGTGGGTGGGTGCGCGCGCGCGTGTGGTCGGTGGGTGGGTGTGCGTCGCGTGTGTGTGTCGTGGGTGGGTGGGGTGGAGGAGGGCGGCTGTCACGACGCCAAGCAGGGGGCACGGCGGCCTGTCCTGTGGGGTGTGAGCAAGTCGTCTCTCAGAAGGAACCTGGGTTAGGATACGCCGTTAACAAAAACTCTGTTTCTCAACTTTGGCATGCCAATTTCCTTATGTAAAATGAATTCTAAACGATTTTATCTAATTTCATTTTTTTGCATTTGATCAATTCTTACTATGCAAAATCGCACTTTAATTTGCACCCTTATCGAATAATGCTTAATGAGTACGCAGTCCGGTTGGGTCTCCTGTGGTATGCACTGCACCAATATGAGCTCAAAATGACTAGCGTGATAACTCTGTTTCTGATCAGTTTGGTTCATCAGGCACTACCTCACAGTGTCACAGCCTCTACGTTGGCCTAGAACGTTCCAACATGTCTTTCTTTAGACCTGAAGCAGTCATGGTCTCCCGGTGGTGGGCCCGAGCCGGGATGAACCCGTCTCTGGCCTCTGCCCCAACCACTGCTGCCGCAGCCGTATGTCACCTGCTTCCCACTCTTTCGGTGCTCTGAGTTGTGGAATAAGAACTCCGGAACCTCTTACGGCTTGATCAGGATCTCCTGGATCTGATCCCCGGACAGTGAACAGGTGAATGCCGGCTCGTGCACCTGGCCAGGCTGCCGCTGATCAGTGTCTTGCAAGCTGTGGCTGACAAGTTCAGCTTGGTGTGATGCCAGATCTTACCTGGTGTCCCCCATACTCCTCGCCAGCCCTCAACTTCAAAATCTGGGCACGGCGACCTGCGGTCGTCCCTCACTCTGACTCGCCATCAAGCGAGAGGAGGACACTTCTGAGTGTGCGGACCATGCTCCTCTCCGCACGTAGAAAGTCACACTGTTTGGACCTTCTTGGGCTGCGGACGCTCATCACTCTGGCTGCGTGGAGGATGTGCTTGGGGCCGTCCTCTAGTCTGTGGTGAACCTTGAGATGTCGTAGTAGAGTTTGAAGTACACGCTGCAGGCAAGTACTTGACTAGGATTTCCAGGTGTTTCAGTTCTTTGCCATCAGTCCTGCTTTCTGGTCCACGACGTACAACGGAGCGACTGGGCTGTGGTGAGCCTCTGGATTGGGACACCTTGCCACCTTGATCTCCTGCAGCTCGGACGGGAGAGCGCCCCCGCTTCAAACAGCCTGGACCATGATAGGAGGACCTGCTGATCAGTGGACTGTTGACCTGGATACTCCCGGTATCTCCGTGAGATCTTCACCGCCTGGCACTCCTCTGACTCTGCCGTTGTACTGCATCTCATTCAACGCTGACAGCAGACTGCACCTGGACCCGTGAGCCAGTGTCAGATGAGTTAGGCCCCGTCGATGCTGGTGATAAGGTGTCGCAGGGGCAACTCGTTTTTGTGCGCACACGCATATACCCGAAGAGCTTTGCGCCCCCAGCATCTTCCTTCTTCTCCAAATGGGCGGTCAACCATCCCTTTCCAACCCCGTGGTTGGCTCTAGTTGAGTCACCTTGCAGTACGATCATTGAGTCGTGGAGTCGTATGTCACAGCAATCATAGAGCCTGAGCAACTTGAACGCAGGCTCTCAGGTGGCAACAAGGTCCTCTGGTACAAAGTGCCCAAGGTACCTTCCAGATGGCTCTCTGTCACTGACACAATGCTCCTCCCTGATCAACCTTGGGGTTGCAGTTTCCCATAGCTGTCGGGCACCATCGCCCTGGTCTTGTCTTCCGTCCCATTCGTACCCAATCCAAGCTATTTTGGTACCTGGTGCTTCCCTGGTCAAGGTCCCTGGCCGATCCATGGGATCCTGCCTGGCCCTCCTCAAGCTTGTTAGGAATCGCAGAACCAGGTACACAATGTTTTGGGAGAGAGGTGGCCGTGCAGGCGTAAGGGTCCTGGATGAATCCAAAGGCCAATGCAGCAGCAGCAGTGGGCGGAACGTCGAACCGGAGCTTGCCAGCGCCAGTTCCGGAATTGGCATTGTGTTTCTTCTTGCAGCTAAGGCCTGTCCAAGTACTGCATCACAAGGGTTGCCAGGGACCCCACCTCTCCCTGATTCAGGTTGGTCTACCAGTAGGCAGCCCTCCTGTTTTTGCTCCTGCCTCGTTCCTCTGATGGCCAGGGTGAACGACTCTTCCGTCCATCCTCAAATCCTGGTGATCTTCAGCTGCCGCAGGAACATCTGCTCTGCAACTCAAGACGTCTGCCTTTTCATCTTCTGCTTCTTCTGCTTCTTCTAGCTTAGCCTCCTCTTCCAACTGATTTCTCTTGCTGCTTTCACTTGTCTATGCGTCCTCATTCTTGGTCTACCCCTGTCATCATTATTGCACTCTCCTCCCCAAATTTGATCCTCTGGTAGTACCGCCACCTCCAGGTCTAAGTAGGGACTTTGCTGGCCCGGGGGCAGTCCACCTGCACGTTTGCTCCCGCGTGGCCGGCTGTGGGTTGGAGAAGTGGATTCCGGTTCCCTTGCAGAGGAAGATCGTGTGGGGCAGGCCGTTATGTCAAACAGCCATGTCCATATTCTTCTCCGAACTCCTTTACTGCTTTTGGTTGCTTCTGTCTCTCACCACGTCACTACACCATCTTCCAAAAATTATCTATCCTTCTGGTCACGGACCGTCAATAACCACGCACTGGAGTGCAACTGGCGTTTGATTTCTCCACTGGGCACGCACCATGGGGGTCAGATCCTTCACATGTCTCTCACTGTGTTCCGCCCGCGTGTCAACACCTCCCGGATGCCGCTGAGTTTCTTGAGAATTCCCTCTTCATCAACGCGCGCTACTAGGCACCTCACTCTCAGCAACTTCTCGTCCACCGCCAAAAAGGCGGCCACTTGGATCCAGAGCTCTGTCTAGTTGCGGGCTTCGACCCACTTGGTTTAAAAGAGAAGCCATCCTGAAAAAGAACGATCAAGAATTGATGATAGGTGTCAACTGAAGCCGTTACTTTAGCGGGGCTAACTATGTTTTGCTATAATATAAAGTTCCATTTTTGCATAAGCAATAAGTGCTCCAAACCAAAAGGTTGAAGCGGACTACCACCCTTAAACTTCATTTTACATAAGAAAACTACCCTGCCAAATTCTGAAATAATCTATAGTTCACTTTTTCATTGGACCTGACGGCGACCCCTACCCGGGTTTGAGGAGGATTGAGTCAGACGCGTAATGGGTAATGTTCCGTCGTTTAATATCCAATCATCAGACTAATTCTTTAGTGCTGTATTCGGTATTATGTAGTCATTTCAAGGCGGCAAGAGATAACACAGAGGGCGAGGCTAGATTGTACAGGGAATATAGACTACACGCTACAGAAAAAGCGCAGAGAGTTGAGTGTCAGAGATGGGACTGACCGAGATGACATGAGTGCAGAGAGTGAGGAGATGAGGCGATATTACAGCGTGAGTGCCTTCGTTCATGCTGCGCATGACAACCCCGAACACTAGTGACTCAGTGACAAATCTACTACAGTTTAACCCAACCACTAAATCCATTGGCTATTTGTGTACTTGTGATTGCATGGATAATAGCTCTATCTTGGTTGTTGTGTGTGTGTGTGTTGCCCACCTGTGTGAGGCATGTGTGGGTGTGTTGCACCTGTGTGAGCATGTGTGTGTGTATGCGTGGCACCTGTGTGGTATCTTGTTAGAGCAGTGAAAGAGAGAATGTCCAATATGTACTTTTTTATAAGAACATAAGAAAATAAGGAGCTACAAGAGGCCGCGAGACCTCCATGTGTTAGTTCCTGTACCCTTTATCCCTGATTCCCTTTCAATCCCCGTCTAGTGTTACCTCTATCAGCCGTTCATTGATGTAGTGTGTTATATACTGATCTTAAATCTCCCTCCAGACTGTTGCCCTCGCCACCATGGAACAGCCGGGGTCAGGAGGGTGGGGCGTGAGGCAGTGGACGTCAGGTGGGCAGTGGTGCGTGCGTGCCGCGTGCGGCAGGGCGGGTGGCAGGCAGGCAGGGTGGTTGCCTGCCGCCGTTGAGAGGGAGCGGTCTGCCATCTTGTTTGTGTCTGCCACTCTCCCGGGTTCATATTCCCTGCGTTTAGCGTAAGTATTGTGGCTGATACACCTTTTTGCTCTTTTGCGTGGCTGTGAGGAAGTTGGTGGGTAAGATGTGCCTAGTGATACTCCATGGCCCCGCCCCCAGTACTCGTGCTTGTGCTTCACCCCGGGCGGCAGCGCGTGGGCGTGAACGGGGAAGCAGCAGCACCCACCCCTCCCTCCCTTCTCCGCCCCGCCCCGCCCCGCCCCGCTTCCCCGCCCCGCCCTCCCCGTCCCCGTCCCGTCCCTTCCAGCCCCCGCCCTACCTGTCCTAAACGCGATGACCTCTGATCCACCTCCCTTTATTTTATTAATTTATTTATTGAACATATAATGATCACAGATGGCTTCAAAGGTAGATACTTTTTTTAGGGGGTTTAAACATATAATAATCACACAGTTTGGCTTCAAAAGTAGATAATTTTATTGAAATTTTAACATATAAATAATTTACGATGGTTTATAAGGTACATCATTTAGGGCAGAGTGTTCAGAATTCAGCTGAATTATCTGTCACGAATACCTCGTCATTTTCCATTGGTCCTCTAGGTGGTGAACAAAGTGTGGAGAGTTTCTCCCAGGATCTCCACTGATTCTGCTGACCCTGACCCAATGACCTGGCTTGGGTGGAGTGTTTTTTGAACCCCTGGCTTGATGGTTTATGGAATCATTTATGTGTTTTATGATTAATACGTGTCGGGTGTCGGGCGAAATGGAGATAAGTGTTTGTTTTGTTTGTAAAGGTTTATTGTCACAATTAAACATACAGGGCATATATATATATATATATACAATACAAGCAGGCATGTACAGAATACACGTACAGTACAAAAAGTACAAAGTTGGCATCAAGCCCGCCGTGAGGGGAGTATCCCGTCAGCTACGGGAGGGTCGCGTGGAGCGTGGTGACGGTGAGTCACCTGAGTCACTCACTGGTCACCCGGCCGGGCGGCAGGGTGTAGTGGATGTGTCAGCGGGGAGGGGGTTTGCTCGCATACTCCAACATCACACGTCTCGGGTGTGCGGACCATGAGGGCGGCCTGACTTCACGCCCACTCATCAGCCCCCCCACCTGCCCGGCTGGGCGGGCGGGGGCCGGGCCGGGCTCAGGGGGTGCGGTGGCGGGCGCATGACAGGAGTATGTTGCACAGTGGGCGACGGTGTGCTTCCCGCAGTGGGTCGCACTCTTGCCCCTCAAAGTCCCTCCTACAGCTCCTCTCTGGTGCAGTAGCCCAGACCACACGCTGCAGTAGTGCGCGTCTCCCTGGGTTGTTGCTGGGTGGCGTCCAGTGGGTGTTAGTCGGTGGCTGCAAGCGTACCAGGCCGCCTGCCTCTCCCTGCCTCCCTCTCGGTGTTGCTGTTGAGCGCGTGTGCTGCGGCCCGTCCGCCTTCGCCCTTGAGCTGCTGTAAGCTTGGGAGGACACGACATGGTGACGCTGGGGCCGCTGGCTGCCTCGCTTGGCGTCCACGTCCGCCGCGTCGGACCTCGGACCCCTACGCGGCTGGGGATCCAGTTGGCCCGATACGCCTTCCCTGAGCGACAGGCTCTGTAGGCTGCCAGATGGTGTGTGAGGGAGATACGCGGTTTCTTCACAAATAGGGTGGTAAATGATTGAATGGACTCAATCCATCAATCAGGTATTAGTGTCGGAGTTAACAGGGGGTTTTTAAAAGGAGCTAGATCATTTCATGGATGGGTATGAAAGGTGGATGTAGGTCGTGTTGAAGTAACAGGAACTACCACGTAGTAGGTCTCACGGCCCCTTGTAGCTTCCTTATTGTCTTAATGTTGTATGTGTAAGTGTACCTCGGACCCCTACGCGGCTGGGGATCCATTTGAGCCCCGAACCGCCTTCCCTGCGCGACAGGGCTCTGTAAGGCTGCCAGTGATGGTGGTGGTGAGGGAGATACGTGTTCTCACAAATAGGTGGTAAATGATTTGGAATGGACTCATCATCAATCAGTAGTTCGTGCGGAGTTAACAGGGGGTTTTAAAAGGAGGCTAGATCATTTCATGGATGGTATGAAAGTGGATGTAGGTAGTGTTAGTAACAGGAACTACCACGTGTAGGTCTCACGGCCCCTTGTACTTTCCTTTATTGTCTTATGCTTGTAAGGTGTAGTGATCTGCGTTGTGCCATACAGGGCCCTGAGGTGTACTCGTGTGGTCTCTGCCCCGTGTGTACAGTCAGGTATTTGTCTTCCAGTTAGTCCAAAGTTATATTTGTGGTAGAGGGGAGCCGCGTTCGATTCCTCGGTGGTGACAATTTGTGATAACCTCGCTACTGGTACGTGCTTATTGTCTGCAGTGGATCCTTTATATTATCTCATTTCTCTTGTCTTTTTTCTTCCTCATCCTCTCTCTCTCTCTCCTCTCTCGTCTCTTCTTCTCTCTCTCTCTCTCTCTCTCTCTCTCCTCTCTCCTCTCTCTCTCTCTTCTCTCTCTCTCTCTCTCTCTCTCTCTTCTCTCTCTTCTCTCTCTCTCCTCTCTCTCTCCTCTCTCCTCCTCCCTCACTCTTCTCTCTCCTTCTCTCTCTTACTTGCCCAAATATTAATTTCGTCCTCTCCTCTCCTCTCCTCTCTCCAAATCTCCTTCCCTCTGTCTTAGATCCCTTCAGATGAATCCCCCATTTCTCATTTTCCCTTCCCTTTTCCATTCCTGCTCCTCTTCCTCCTTTTTAGCAGAGACTTGGGTTCGTTATTTACAGACGCTGCTTTTTTTATATATTTGGGCACTTTTATACAATAACATAATATCATGATAATAATGATGATAATGAAGATGGTAATAATGAATAGCAGTAGTATTAATTATAGGAATACTGGAATTTTATCATCATCATTATCTTTGGCGATGTTATGGTGTTTTCCCTCTCATCATCTCCTTCTCTCTCTCCTCTCTCTCTCTCTCTCTCTGTCTCCTCTTCTCTCTCTCTCTCTCTCTCTCTCTCTCTCTCTCTCTCTCTCTCTCTCTCTCTCTCTTCTCTCTCTCTCCTCTACTCTCTCTCATCGTCTCTCCTCTCTCTCTCTCTCTCTCTCTCTCTCTCTCTCTCTCTCTTAGTTCGTTACAAAAAATAATTTCTCTTCATTTCTTCGTAATAATTTCTTTTCTCTCCTTTTTAGGAAATTTTTTTAATGAGTAGAGGCTGGGTCGTAACGCGCTCTGACCCTTTTTGCCGGGGGGCCCGACTATGCAGACCCTCCAATGCGACACGGGGAGGGTTCTGTCTATGACGAGTGCGGGGCAAAACCCTCGGGAATCCCGCACTCTAAATCGAGTGGTAGGGCCCCCTAGCCCAACTTTTTCTTATGGGGGTGGCCGGGGCGGTGCAGAGGCGGCGCCTGCCTGTCGAATCACTCCTGCGATAAACCTCCGGAGGGTTCTTCGTGTGGGCTCATGGAACGTTCTGAGCCTCTCATATGATCGTCGACTACCTCTCCTATCGGACGAGCTCAGTAAGCTGAGGATGGATATAATGCGACGAGAAGGCCTTACAGTGGGGAGACTAGCAGTGGGGGTTACACCTACTACTGGTCCGGCATGAGCAATGGCGACCATTACCGGGGAGTAGCTATAGGCAACTCCAGCAAACTGCAGCCGTCAGTTGTTGAGGTTACTCCGGTTGATGAGCGTATAATGCGGGTGAGGATGAAACACACTCTGGGTTTCATGTCTCTTGTTGCAGTGTACGCTCCTACCGAGGTGCGTAAAACGGAAGAGAAGGAGATGTTCTACGCCAAACTCGACTCTGTATTAGACCAGTGTCCTCCTCGGGACACACTCATTGTCTTGGGCGACTTCAATGCTACTACTGGCACTGCGAGAGATGGCTACGAGTTATGTGTTGGTCCTCATGGCTCCGGTACCAGAAACATAACAGTTCTCTGCTTCTGAATTTTGCAAGGTCCAGAAGGTTGAGAATTGCAGGTTCTTGGTATCAGACCAGAGCTGCACCGCTGGACATGGTATAGTAATGCCGGAGGGGTAGCTAAGGAGATCGACCACGTCCTCGTTAGTACTCGTTGGAGGATCCTCCAGAACTGCAGGGTTTACCGGAGTGCTGAGTTCTTTGGAACAAATCACAGACTTGTTGTTGCTACACTTAAGCTTCATGTCAAGTCCAGAAGAATCTCAAGAGGTAACCATACTGTGTTTCATCTTGAGAAACTGAAGGACTTGACATGTGCCCATGAGTATGCGGTGGCAGTCTCAAATCGGTTTGATGTGCTCGGTGCCCTCGAGGACCCTGTAAAACTGTGGGATACCTTCAAACGTGAAACTCTACAGGCTGCCAAGGAGTGTATTGGGGAGCGCCCGAGCTCAAGGCGTGGTTTTGTCTCGACGGAGACGCTGGAGAAAATCGAGGAGAGTCGCGCTGCCAGGCTGGTCGGGAACCAGGACCAGCACAGGGCTCTGTCACGCCGGACTAGAACCCTCCTGGGGTGCGTTTGAGGGGAAGAATTTGAGTGGTGCGAGCCACTCAAACTCTCACTCAAACGCCTGTGCGCGACTTGGGCGGGCCGCTTGAGTGGCTACCGAGCGCCCAATCCACAGACCTTGGGCGCTCTGCGAGGTGTGACGTCATGACAACAACAATAGCCGCCCAAACAGAGACGAATTTGAGACAAATTTATCCTATTCTTGCCGATTACAGTCTAAAGACTACAATGTTATCCCGTAGCATGCATTGACATGCACTGCTAACTTGCTAAGTACTGTACTGGAGCCTACTTATAATTAATAATGAAAATACAGTAAATAGGAGTGATAATTTATGATATTATAGTGGTCCAATGAACAGTGGAGGGAGAAAAATTTATTCAAGTTCACAATACATCCCCTTATATAAGCATTAGGCATTTCCTAGTATTTTTTTGGTATATTTGCAGTTTAAACCAATACAAGATCGGTGGTTTTAGATATCCTGAACGTTTCATTCTCATCATAAGGAGTATTTCTAACCCCTACAATAGCCGGCAGGGTATATGTGCAGTTTCAAACAATACACGATCGCTGGTTAAGTAGGTATTATTCTAGTGTTTGCCCATATTCCCCCTCTCCCACAAAACAAGCTTGGGACCTGGGGAATGCGGGATATTTGGCTGGGGTACAAAATATGCGTCGCAACCACATGTTTTTGAGTTAGGGTGTTGTAAAAATTCAATAGATCTAGGGAAAATTCTTTGGATTTCTTCAAGTCCAGAGACGTGTGAACCTGACGATCCTCACATAATGATGACCGAAGTGTCGAGAACCCCCTCCAACCCCCCGCTATAGGTGGTTAGGCTATATTTGGGTAGGTTAGGTAGATTTGGTTAGGTAAGGTTAGATTGGTTAGGTAGGTTAGATTTGGTTAGGTTTAGGTTAGTTTTAGGTTAGTTAGGTTAGCTTTAGAGTTAGGTTAGTTTAATCGGTGGGTCAGGCCCCTGCTAGGTTAGGTTAATTTTGGTTAGGCAAATTTCTCTAGATTTAAGGAAATTACCCTAAATCTAGGGAATTTTACCCCGCCCCTCTACACAACTCTTAATTACGTGTTTCCCGACGCATAATTTGTTCCCCACCTGAAAACCCCGCATTCCACAGGTCCCAAACTTTTTGGGGAAGTGGGAGAGTATGGCAAACACTAGAATTTTACCGTTAAGTATCCTGAACGTTTCGTTCTCATCGCTAAGGAGTATTTATAACCCATACAAAAAATAACACAAGGTGGTCTGGGGGGGTGAAACCCCCCTAGTGAGGTAAGGTTGCGTAATCAATGCCCAGGTTAGGTTAGTTAACTAGTGGGTGGTTCTGGGGGAGAGCAGCTCCCCGAGTTATGCCAGGAGAGTATTGGTTGAAACTGCACATTTACCGCCGGCAGGAATAAACAAAAAATAACAAGGGGGGTCTGGTGGTGAGCGAAAGCCCCGGCCTCAGTGATGCTAAGGTTATGTAATCAATGCCCAGGTTAGCTAGGTTAGTTTAGGTCTGGATGGGGGAGCCCCGCCAGTTATTCAGAAGAGTATTGGTCAATAGGAGTATTGTTGAAATTGCATATTTACCATTTCTTTTGCTGTGTTTTCAATTATTTATAACTTTTCATTATACACAAATACTTTATACCCCTTAATCTTAAATACCCCTTTTTACCCCTTCACCCACCAGTTAGAGTAGTTAGGTTATTAGGTAAGAATGGAATTTTATTGGTTATATTTTTACTAGTTAGGATGCATATATAGGGCCGGCGAGGTGGGTGGAGGACGTATTTCAGCTCCAGATGTGTAATATGTGGCAGCAATGATATGTGATAATACGATAATTTAATGTGATAATTTAATAGACAGCTACTAAACAATCCAGATTTCATTAGTTAGAAAAGCTAGGTTATCTTAACAATTGATTTAGTTTAGGTAAATTAAATTTAGTTAAGTTGAAAACAATAATGTTTGACAAAACAAAAATATAAACAATGGGGAGTTCTTCTGTTTCAGAATGTCCTGTTGCTGTAAAAATATGCCTTCAGATTAACACTTTAACACTTTATTATGTTTGCCATTTTACAATATTTTATGATGATTATAACAGGATATGGGGTTGCAAACAGTCCTTTACAAGCAAAAGCTTTTTGGGCAAAGGTGTGGAGAGAGAGGGAAAACACACAGAAAAAATAAAAAAAATAAACACAAGGTATATAAATACTAAACAAATACTGACATAAACAGGCGATGATAGTTAGCAAGTTACTTAGACTAATTTACAGGATAATATACACTAGTAATAAATAATATTATACAGTTGCTGTGAAGAATTACACAAAAAATAAGTACACGAATAATAATAACAATGATAATAGTACACAGAGCTAGTATAATGATAATAAATGTTTCTTGAATGTATGTTTAAAAGTGCTTAATTAAGCTAGGTGACTGTTTGATATGTACAGGGATATCATTCCATAACTTGGGACCTTGGTACATTAGGGAATGTTTGTACAGGGTTAGTCTATGACTAGGTATGGACAGGGAGCGTTGGTTGTGGGTTTGGTAATTGTGAAGTAGTTGGTCATTATTGTAGTTAGACGCTGATTGTTTGTACATAAAAGATGCAATATTTAATTTTGATAAATCATTTAGATTCATATTATCTCTATAAGTGGCAGGTTAGCTATATAAATGTGTACATAACTCTATGAGTTAGAGGAGAAAACAACCTGCATATACATAACATCATTATTTATCACAGTAAGCTGACATTATAAGCGAACATGAAGCATTAGTCAAATCATATTAACACTGTCATATTTTCATTTAATCTGCCTATTTTCGTCGACAGTTCCAGTTCTTGATCTTGATATTATAGTACACAATATATGCATTTAATAAGTTTTTACCAGTATTTCTGCATTCAGAGATTACATACCAGGTGGTATGGTGGTATCCAACAATGAAATACACTTTATTCTTCATTTTCATTTATTCCAAGTGGAACTGTTACCAGAAATTTCCGCGTCGGCGAGTGTACCACGTCGGCGACAGGTCTCAGTTGGTGTTTCTGCGAGAATTCCTATTGGAGACAGTTTCATAAATCTGTTCACGTATCCCTACACCCTACCGCCAATAGCACTATAGTCGCCACTGCACATATATGTCGTCAGACACCATATATTACGAATTTTAGCATCACTACTGATACATAATTGTATGTGCCACTAGAGAGGCATGCACAGTAGTTTATATTAAGTACCTGTCTTCAGTGGCACATACAAGTCTATAGTGATGGTAAAATTAGTAATATTTAGCGCCTGGCGACAAAAGTGCAGTGGCGACTATAGTGTTATTGACGGTAGTTGGTTGACGGTGCCCGAGATTCCTAGCATTTCACCTCTCTCAGCGACAATTACCATTACAACAATAATCAAATAGTCGTCAGGTAGCTACAGCGTACGCCATTACACTTCCGTACTGTGCGTGGGCAGATAGAGGGCAGTAGAGGAAAATGGTGAGGTCAAAAGCCCACAGTCTGAGCTGTGGCGTCGTCGTTTCCATGGTAACGGCGGGGATTTGTTTACATACCACTGCGAGGCGCCCAAAAGCGTTTGATAGAGGGGTACAGAAACCTGAACGGCGCAAGCCGCTCAAATTCTTCTTCTCAAACGCAGCCCTGGGAAGAGGCAAGGAGAGGTATGTCTCTCCCCAGGAGAGACATACCTCTCCTGGGGTACCTCCTCCATACCTAGGAGGAGGAGGAGGATTACAAAGGATTACAAAGGAAACACAAACAGCAACATACCAATAGGTCCTTACAAGGCTGTTTGATTTAACTACACTACACTAACTAGATAATAAGAGAGAAAGGATAGGAAAGTAAAAAGCTCCTCCCCACCCACCCATCCCTCCAGCCGAAGCTGGCCGGAAATGAAGTGATACCATGCAATATAGAAAAACTGCATGGAATTTGTGAGGAAAGTGGAAAGCTGTAATCTATGGCTAACTACTACTATGTTTGTGGGGGTAGGTTTAGTGCTTGATAGATAGGTCATGTTATGTGTGTTTTGTAATGGTGGGAATACAGTGTGGAGGTTCAAGGGTGGTGCGGCAGACTTGCCATGGCGCTTTCTTGGGAGCAGCAGTCAATCAGGCCCCAGTTCCATTCAATTCACTGCGGATTGTGTACTTTCCATGTAGGACGCCGTACACTTCAATGCCTCCTGCAGCAGTGACCCCTGGTACCTTAAATCCCGATGGTGGTCACTAACTGTCAGGACCCTTGCTGATCCACAGCCCGTCACAGGTCGAATTGTAGTAGTGGGTAACTCGTGTGGACGTTCGGGGTGTGTCGGCCTTGCATGAGTTCAGTGGGTAGGCTCAGTGTGGAGTTAAGGGGTGCGGCAGCCGTTGTGTGCGCTTTCTTGGAGCAGCAGTCAGGCCCAGGCTCGTTAATCCACTGCGGTAATGCCTTTCCAGAGGAGGCCGTATACTTTACTGCCCCCTGCAGAGAGGGACCCCTCGTACATAAATCCGATGTGGTCACTAACTGCGGGCCCTTACTGACCACATCCCGTCACAGGTCAAAAGTTGTGTGTGCCGTTAACGGTCGCTGTCCGAGACGTGGGGGGGTTGGGATACGACTCTCCGTTCGCAATCTTCACGCATGGGAGTAAGATCAGAGGCCCGGCCCGAGATAAAGTGTGTATATATCCGAGATAAACAGTGACAACCGGTGATTTGATATGAAATATTTATAGAGCCGATTTTTAAATGATTCTGTTGTATTTGAGCTTACTACTCATGAGGGCAGCCCATTCCATACGTTTACAACACGGTTTGTGAAGAAGTACTTTGCCTCGTTCGTTACAAACCGTTTCCTGCTTATTTTAAATCCGTTGTTTCTAGTTGAGCTTGACCGGTCTAGCGTGAAAAGATTTTCTGGGATTACGTTCGTAAATCCTTTGAAGATTTTAAAGACTTCGATGAGGTCACCTCTTATCCTTCGTTTTGTTAACCCTTTCACGCACGAAAAGTTTAATAAGTTTTTCCGTCCACTGCAACATCCGTCTTATGCTCCCTAAGGGGCCCCGCGAAATGGCCAGACTGTGCGGCGAATTATTTTTTTATGTTATCAATTTCACCTACGTGTATTCTTTTTTCCTGGCATTATTATATATCATTGGTTTTGCAAGCGATTATTCTGCCTTATGAAAGAAAAAAATAACAAGAAATGCAAATAAATAGCGGAATTACCGACTCCGAAAAAATATTGAGTAAAGAGAAATAAGAAATACTTACGTTCACCACTTCGTAGCTCGAAACTTCCTGAGTCAACTTTTTATGGTTTATATGCCAATAAAAGCGGATTTTTCTGAGGATTCCAACGCTATCATTATAATTTTCATATGGCCATTATGGCCAGCTCGGGACACGTTTTAAAGGGACGACAAACGCGTGCACAGGCTGCCTGCTGAGTGGAAACTGATACACAAACCCTTATCATTTCACATCCACTCACACGAGAGAGTTGACAATTAGTTTATTTTATAGGTCTAGGTTGGATCTTTGACGCAGAAAATTTTGACGCAATTCTAATAAATTCTTTATTTTTGGCGAATTTTTTACTGTTTTTTGACGCAATTCGCGTCGAAAGCTCAGATTGCAGACGGGCCCGTTTTGACGCGATCGCGTCACCGTGCGTGAAAGGGTTAATGGGAATAAGTTAAGTTCTTTGAACCGATTTTCGTACGATTTGTTACGCAATCTAGGTATCATTTTGGTTACTCTGCGCTGTATTTTTTCTAGTTTATCAATGTCCTTTTTATAATAAGGTGACAAGAACTGCACACAGTATTCTAGATGGGGGCGAACAAGCGAGTTAAAAAGAGTGAGTATCACTTTTTATAATTTGAAGCTGAAAGTTCGTCCAATAAAGCCAACCAATTTATTTGCAGTTTTTACTACCTCTAAAATTTGGTTATTCGGTTTGAGATCTTTCGAGAGTACAACGCCTAAATCTTTTTCTTTATCAACACTTGTTAGTTGGAAATCGTTCATCACGTAACTTTCATGAGGGTTGTTATTACCAATATGTAATACATGACATTTGTCAAGGTTGAAATTCATTTGCCATGTTTTTGACCATTCTGTTAGCGTGTTTAAGTCATTTTGTATGAGTTGGCGCTGAGATTCTGTAGAGGCTATGTTTGTGATTTTCGTGTCATCAGCAAATTTCGATATCCTGCATGTGATTCCCTCGTCAATGTCATTTGTATATTAAGAACAGGATAGGTCCGAGAACTGATCTTTGAGGAACGCCACTATTAACACTGGTCCAGTCAGAAGAATTTCCATTTATTACCACCCTTTGTTTACGATTTGACAGCCAGTTTTCTATCCAATTTGAAAGATGGCCTGTTATACCATGAGCTTTTACTTTGCTAATGAGACGCTTATGAGGAACTTTGTCGAACGCTTTTTGAAAATCGAGGTAAACTACGCCCTCGTGTTGTCATACTTTTGAATACACTATTGTAAAAATCAAGTATGTTTGAGAGGCATGAGCGTTTATTTCTGAATCCATGCTGCGAATCTTTAATTATGTCATTTTCTTCTAAGAACTTAACAATTTTTTCTCTTATGATGGATTCCATTAATTTTCCAGCAACTAATGTTAAACTGATTGGGCGATAGTTTCCGGGCTGCGACTTGCTTCCTTTTCTAAATATGGGTGTGGCATTTGCTAGTTTCCATTCGCACGGTACATTTCCGGTGAGTAAAGACTTATTAAATAAGATGGAAAGTGGTTTTACTGTTTCGTTCTTTGCTTCTTTTAATATGCGTGGCGAAATTTTATCAGGACCAGGAGTTTTGTTAATTTTCATGTTATTTATCGCGAGCAAAATGTCGCATTCCTGAAAGGTTCACTGAGGCAAGTACCTTTGTTCTGGGTTTTCGGGATGGGATGATTTTGCGTGGTGTTTTCTACTGTGAAGACTGATGCAAATAAGTTATTTAGAGTATCCGCCATAGTCTCTTCATTTTCTGTGTGTTCGCCATTTTCCATTTCGAACGCCCTATGGTTGACGTCATTACTTTGTTCTTTTTTACATAGCTGTAGAATTCTTTAAGGTTTGATTTGCTCATTTCGTCAATACGTACTTCAAATTTTTTCTTGCTGTGCTTAATAATTTTTTTCGTATTTCGTCTAATTCTGTCGTGTTCGCGTTTGTCGTCTTCATTTTGTGTTTTTTGTGTTTTTCATATGCACGCTTTTTAGCTGCAAGGCTGTCCTTGATTTCGCGGGTCCACCATTTCGGTTTAACATTTTGAAAAGATCGCCTATATCGCATCGGTATTGAGGATTGTATTGCTAAGTTAAGGATACCTGTGAATTCATGCCATGCTACATATACGTATGTCGTTACTTTCTGAGATAACATTCCAATCGGTGTTTGTTAAGATTCTTTTTAGTTTTCTGAAGTATGCCTTCGATAATCAAGAACCTTTTCTTTACTTTCGACTTCACTTGTCTATGATGTAATACTGAAAGTAATCACCCGGTGGTCACTGCTACTTGAATTTCAATCGACGTAACGTTACTGACAAGATTTTCGTTTAGTTGTGAAAAATAAGATTAGAATATTCTACGCCTCTAGTGGTTGATCCACTGTGGTATAAAGCACTTTCTTGGAGATTTGAAATAGAGAGTGTGCCCGAATGTTTGTATTGAGGCGCCCACTAGTTACGGGTCTATTAAAAATCACCAATCTTAATTTTCGTTTGAGAAACTAATTTCCGCTATTTGTTTCTAGAGTCTTGTCAATTGTATGTTTGAGCTGGAGGTCGACAAACAGTCCATTACTACGTTTTTGCTAATGACGATTTATTGAACGAAAATTACATTACTGTTATCAGTTCGTGTTTAGATACTACAAGGGATGAAGCAGGACTTTATATACACAATACACCTCTGCCTTCGAAGTCTTTCTGAACGTTAATTATTTACCCGGTATCAGCAAATTCAGCCAAAAAATCTCTATTGGTCGTATCATTAAATGACTCGCACTCTGATGATGTCGATTGTTCTGAAAACACTAGTTTCCTCTAATCTGAATTTGTTACGATACTAACGGGCATTAAAGTAACAAGCTTTAATATCGGATGAGTAGTTTTAGGGCTTGCGAGGGAACTAATTTTGTGCTTTGTGGAACGGAGAACTTACATTGCGTGGACGAAAGCTAAAGTTGTTGTCGGAACCTCTACCTGTTTGGATTTTTTTTGGTTTGTAGTTTTGTTACCCGTCTTTTAAAAGACCTTCGAGTCGTGCGGGAACCCAATTTGAATTTTTTGGAGACCATCTTTTTCGGAAGGGGGAATCGGTTGGGGTTTAAAAAAATGGTCCCTTTAATTTTTTAATTAAACCTCCCCCCTTCTTTAAAAGGTTTTCCCCGAACTGATTTTTTTGTGCTGGGGGCCCCTTGTTGTGAAGCGTTTGCCGCATTGTTTCCTGGGAAAATAGGGGGATATAAATGATTATACTAATTTTATTTTTTTTATTTTTTTCATCATTTTGGGCGATTTTTAAAGTAAAGGGGGGCCCTCTGTCTGGTTTTTTTTTAACTTTTATTTTTTCCCGGCCCCCCCCCCGGTGAATGATGATCGGGGTGTTTTGCGTCGGCGTAAATTTTTTAAATTCATCACAGGCGTTTTATTTTTTGCCCCAGGGGACACTCAAGGAGAGGAGGAGGAGGGAGGAAAAAGGGGTGAAAGGGGGAAACAGGAGGAGGAGGGAGGCGGAGGGGGTTTTTTAAAAAGGGCTCTTTTTGGACGTGGAAAACCTTACCGAAAAATGCATGTGTCCTTTGAAAAATAAATCCTAAATAAAAACTTTTTTAATAAAAACTTAATATTATTAGGAAAATTTATCCTAAAAAAAAAATAATGGTGGCATCTTTTCTTGTTTCCACCTCGGGATAAAAAAAATGAAAATTCCCCAAATTCCCCAACAAAGGTTCTTAGCTCTCTCCTCCTCCTCTCTTTTTCTCTCTCTCTTCTCCCTTTTCCTTCGCCCTCCTCTCATTCCTCCCCCTTCTCTCTCCTCTCTCCCCCCCTTTTCTTTTTCCCCCTCTCCCTCTCTCTCTCTCCCTCTCTCTCTCTCTCTCTCCCCTCTCTTCTCCTCTTCTCTCTTTTTCTTCTACTTTCTTTCTCCCCTCTCCTTCTTTTTCCTTCCCCTCTCCCTCTCCTCTCCTCATCCCCCCCCTCCCCCTCTCTCCCTCTCTCTCCTTTCTCCCCTCCCCTCTCCCCTCTCCTCTCTCTCTCTTCTCTCACACACAAACCCCCCCACACACCCCACACACCACAAAAACACACACACATACAACAAAAAAAATGCACACACACATCCCGATACTGTGTGTGTGTGTGTGGTTGTGTGTGTTGTGTGTGTGTATGTGGGTTATAGGGGTTTGGGGTTGGGAAAAAATGTACATTGGGAGACAGACAGAAAAAGGGAGATAAATAAAAATCTGTTGAAGATTTTTAAAAGGAAAATGACGGCACTATTTTTTCCGAAACATTATAAGTTAAAAAATTTCCCGAATTTTTCATCAACAAAAAAAAAAAAATAAACGACTTTGTTAGAAACCCCAAAAGGAAAACTGAAAAAAAATGAAAATTCCAAGTGTCTGAAATTCACTTGGGCCGCTCACTGAGGGAAAGAGAAAAATTGGGGGGAGAGAGAGAGAAGAAAAGGGGAAAGAAGAGAGGAGAAGGGAGAGAGAGAGAGAGAGAATAAAGAAGAGAGAAAAGGAGAGGAGAGAGAGTAAGAGAGAGGGGAAAAGAAAAAAAAAAAAAAAAAGATACAGTTAAAGAGAAAAGGAAAAGAGAGGAGGGGGCCAAAAAATTCAGCGCACCCTTTAAACTTTCTTTTTTTTGGGGAAGTGAAAAATGCTTGCCCATCATTTGCTGACACGGATCCGCAGTCATCGGGCCTTGTAGCATCAGAGACATCGCATCGGGTTTCAGGGCCGGTTAATTCAAAAGGCCCGGGTTCCAAGCGTTTCGTGTCCGGGTGGAACGCCGACTTTGGTTTTGGGACGGGGATGCTTGAAGCCTATTTTGGGAATTTATAAAATGCTTTTTACTCAGTGCTTTCGTGATCACTCTGGGATCTTCTGCACTTCGGGGTTTCCCTGCAAAGACTTTTGGGTTTTTGATGACGGGCCCTGTACTCGGGGACGGGAAGTGCTGTGAAGGGGGGGGCGGGTGTTCCAGCCTCTTCCTTTTAATACGGGAATAAAGCAAGTGTGCGCCCTTTCCCCCATCATTTTTCAACACTTGAAAGGGACGGGGTATTGGAAAATTTGGGTAGATCAAAGTGATTGTGGAGTCCCGTGGGCAAAAACCCCAAATCCTGATTTTGTCTGCCGATGATGCCGTAATCTTTGCTGAGTCCTGGGGTCCTGGTGAGGCTCTCGGGCCCCTGCACAGGGGGCCCAAACCCCCTTTGGGGAATTAAAGGGGCCCCTTTGGTTTAAAAGGACCAAGGTCCAGGTTTTTGGAGGCTTACTCGATGAAAACATCAGTCTGTTCATGCGTGCGGCGAGGAAAAAGATCTTTTGGGAAATTTTTACATCCCTTGGGTACCGCAGTCCATAAGGAACGGGGGGTTTTACTTCAAAAGTTTTTACGGCGGTTTGGCTTTACCCCACGGTGTTATGGACTCGCTAAGCGGGAGTTTTTTGGCGTTGTGGGTACCTGTCGGGAGGACAAATTTTCGGATCCAAGTCGTTTTTGGAATCCCTTTCTTACCTAGGGTTGTGAGCATGGACATATCCGGCCCCCGAAAGGGACCAATTTCAAGAGGATGGGGACATGCCGGAAAAAAAGCCCCAAAATTTTGTTCAGGCATTCTACGGGGCCCTTTACTAGGATTTTAAAGGGGGGGGAGAAAAACCCGCCCAAATTTACTCAGAACCCCTCTATGAACCTTTTTTGTTAAACAAATTTTTTTGTTTTTTGTTTTTTTTGGTATGAACCTTTTTTTGGCACTGGCCGCACACTCCGGGGCGAAGCCCAGTACGTTTTCATGTTTGGAGGCCCTCCATTTTTGAGATGGCTTTTTGGGGAAACATTTGGGGAAATACTTGGGGGCAATCGGCTGGACAACCGCTTAACCCCAAGCAGGCTTTTCATCGCCCTGGCACTGCAAACCCTTTTTCCCCTGACCCCTCCCCCCACCTCACGAAGACCAACAGGGGCCCCACCAAGTCAGGGGCTCTCGCACGGGCCAAGATGCAGCGGGATCCCTCCCCAAGGGGCAGTTGGTAAAACCCCCAAGCAATGTTTAAAGGTTTTTTGAGGAAATGGAGAGGGGACAGGGCCTGCCAGGAGCCCCCAAAATTCCTTACTGGGAAAAACCCTCCTGCGGGGGAAAAATTTTGGGCCCCTAATCTTTGTATTTGCCACAGAGAAAAAATTTTTTCCCCTTAAAACTTTTTGAGACACTGAAAGCTCTTTGGGGGGGTTCTTCGCTCTGGACCCCAAAACATGCCAGGTGGCCCCGGGTGAAAATATAAAGGGACGGGAGAGCCCCCTGCCCCCAGCAGTTTCAACCCCAAATTCGAAGTCAACGGAAATTTGGGGCTTTTCCAAAAACAGCCAAGGGGTTTCTCCACTAAAAACCCATTTACCAACCCCCAACAAAACAACGAGTTTTGTAAAAGGGGGAAGGGGACCCGTGGGCCTTCCCGAAAACCCCAGTTCCCTTTCAAGGGGTTGGAGGGTTTGGGGGCCCGGGACAGGCGCGATTTCCTGGCAGATTCGGGGGGGGCATATCCCGAAAACCCCAAAATGATGACCATTACCATCACGAGGGGGGGCATCTACCCAAAGACTACCCCGAACAAACTGTGGCCCTTTACCCAAAGCCCATCAGTGAAGGGGAACCCCATTCAAGGAGGGCCCCCAAATTTCCCTGCATTTGGGACCCAGGGAATGCCCACCCGACCATCCTTTCAACGCATTTCGCCAAGTAGAGCCTTTTTGGCAAAAAAGCATTATGAGACATCCCAAAAAGTCAGTTTTTGACAGATGCTACACACTCCATCCATGCCCAATTAAAAAAAAAAAAATTGCCCCGGGTTCAATCGCCAACCCCCAAAGACAAGAGTAAGCGGGTGGAAAAAAAATGACGTGGCCCTCTTTTCCCGGGGCTCCCACATATTCCCCCCAGCACCGTGATGGGACCTGGACCCCCCTTTTTCAAGCATGAGAAAACACCCATCCCCCTTCTTTGGGGTGAAGAGGAAGCTGCGACAAGGGAAAAGTCCCATCTCACCAAAATTCTGGCCCAGAAAAACGCAAGAAGAACCCTCTGGCTCATTTGTGTTAAGTGCTCGATGGGGCTGCTGTGGGGACCCCTCCCCATGACTGGCCCACTACCTTTTTACGATTTGCAAGTGGATTTTTTGTTCCCCCACAAACATGGGGGCAACTGGAAAACCCCTATGAGAGTAGATGTTGGGATGGGGCAGGTAACCCGGACACAGTATCAAAGAATCAACCAAGAGAAACGGGGGAAAGGGGTACGAAGAAGGGGGGGCCAGACCAAAGGCCCCCGGGAATTTTGGCCCCAAATTTCCCCGGCGTGACCCCACAAACCCAAAGGGAAAAATCTTCAGTTTTCCCATCAGAGAAATTTTTACCACTACCTTCCCCCAAAAGGAAAGCAGGTTTTTTGCAACTCTGGAGGCCCCTGTAAGTTTTGCAGGGGGCACTGACCACTCGATGCCGGGCCATGTGACCCAAGAGGCGACACAAGAATTTTGGGCCATCTACAAGGGTGCCCTAGAGAGTGGATTTCACCACATTCCCTTTGGGCCCCCCCGTGGATACTAAGTTCTTGTCCTCCTCTCGGGAAGTAATCACTTTTTTAAACCAGCCCAAGTTTTCCCTCGGGTGACATTTTGGGTCGCCCTTTGGGAGTGGCAAAACTTCCTTTTCCCCAACTCAATGCCAAAACGATTTCCCTGGGCAAAGAAAGTCCACGCGCTACCCGTGTTCCACTTCACAGGGGTGATAAAGATTCTTCGTTTCTTTGGGGGAAAAAGGAAAAAATCGGTTTTTGGGGAAACATGGGGTTCCTATAAACCCAATTTACAGATGCCTTCAAATTCATCTAGAAAATCCACATGCACAAATCACCTTTGGGTTGCCAAAGGGGTTCCCAGATGCTGGAAAAATTTCACAGTCCCTTTTTATTTACAAACCAGCCCTCTGGTTTTCGGTGATGAAGCAAGAAAGGGAAATTTTTCTGCCAAAAAACGAAAGATGGAGAACAAATTTCCCCCCAAATCAACAGGGCCCCTTTTGGGAGCAAAACCAAGCGTGGGAGTGTACCAGGCCCGGCAAACTGGCAACCCCGTCCCCCAGGCCCAACAAAAGACACCAACTGCTTAAGTCTGCGGTTTTGGGCACTGGATGCCCGAAACAAAGGGCCTGGGGTTTCCCGTCCCGGAGCTCGCAGCCTCGGCGCAAAAAGGGTGGAAGTGAACTTGTGAAGTGTGCCTTCAAAAGGCTGCCGGTTGTGGGGGAAGGGTGTTTTTAAAGCCAAAAAAGCCACCTTTGGGAAAAGCACCGAACTGGCACTGCAAATTGAGAAGTAGACAATAATTTATAATTATGAAAACATACCTGCTTGTGATACTGGGGGCTTTTAAAAAGACATTGGGATTCCTGGGAGCTGTAAAGGAAAACATGATTGTGTTTAAAAGCTTAATGAATCTTATTTTTCATAATGCACCCCTTTGTAAATTAAACCCCTGTCATTTTTGAATTTTCAAGGATTTTTTTTAAAATTTGTGTTCGGGGTAATAAAATACATGGGTTTCGCGATGTCCCAGGGGGTTTAAAGTCGAATAAAATTGAATTTATGTTTTTTTGACCCCATATTGGAAATTTTTTTTCTGGGGTTTTTTTAAATAATAATAAAAAAGATAAATTGGCATCCAAAAAAATTATCCTTAAGGGAAAATTTCTTTTAAAAAAACCCATTTACCCTAAATTTTCCCTGCCCGGAAAAGTCAAAAAAATAAACGAAGGTTCCCTTTTAGCCATCTGAGTAATGGGGGTCATTTTTTCTCCCCCCTTCAAAAACATAGCTAGAGCCTGTAATGGCCTGAAAAATTTTTGGGCTTTTATCCGGGCCCTGTCCCCCTCATTTTTACTAAGCTTGCCCGGGCTAACCTAAATAAATGGGCCCTTTAAGAGACGTCAAGCCCTTTTGGGAATAATTTTCTTCGCCCGAGTCCCCGGGGTATCGCTGGAAAAAGAAATTTTGTTTTCCCAAAACAGCGATTGATTTTCACCGTGAAACCCGAAAACGAGGCCTATTACCTGCATATCCGCAGCGCCAACTTCGGCTATATGGGCCAAAGTGGCACGCTACCCCAAACCCGATCCTTCCTATCCCGGGTTGTATTTTGTAAAAGGGTAACCCGGCGTGGGGGAGGCCAAGGGGGGGCCCCCAAGGGTTGTGGGGTGGGGCAAGTTGTGTTTCTTGTCGAGAGTTTCTTTTTTATGGGGAAAGGAGCCTGCATGGGGGCTCGCGCGTCGTGACCCCCCGAGTGGCGTCGTAGGTTGGGGCGAGGCGACGCGCCGTTCCCCCCGGCGTATTCCCCCCAAAGATTGTTTTATTGAATTGGAAATTTTTTTTAAAAATCTACAAAAAAACAGCCCCAAAAATTTTTTCAACGCGGGGCGGAGGAGTTCTATATAGCGCCAACCCCTTCCAAAAACCTTTTTTTCTATAATGGGCTTCTGTTTCAGCTGGGCCCGCGGTCTGCGTGGGGCCCGACACACGTAAAACCCCCCAACCGCTAATGAATGAATGCCCCTGTACCGCTGACCCCCCCAATACTCCTCCCCAATTTAGGGGCAATTTAGGCAAGTGACTCGGGGCAAAATTTTGATCCGCCGGGGGGGGGGGCTCAATCCCACGCTTTCAAACAGCATAAGATCCAAATTAAAACCCCGGGGGAAATTTTACTCCTTTGACGGAATATAGGTGGATGGTTTTGGGGGGACTGTTGGGTGGGCGGGGTAAGGTGGGCGTCTTTTTTTATTTTCGGGCGGGGTTTGGGTGGTTGGGGTCTGTGGTTTAATGGTTTTCGGTTTTTTGGGCCCATAAATTTATGTTTTAAGGCTGTGGGTATGTATGTATGTTACCACCTCCCCATCACTAAATTTTTTTTTTTCTTCTTCTCCCACTACTACTACCACTACTACTTAAATCAGTACTACAAATACTACCTAAAATACTACTACTACTACTGCTACTCTACCCGCTACTAATTCACTACTACTACTAACTTTCTACTTCCACCAAATTTTCCCAACACATTTTTTCCCCAATGCTATTACTCTACTAATACTAAAAACCACCATCACTCTACTACTTTCCCACACTACTTTCCCTTTCTACCAACCCCCATGACCACCCCCACCAACCCCCCCATGGGGCCCCCCACATTTCTCCTCACTGACGGTACTTTTCCACTACCACCATTACCAACACGCCTTTGCGTCCCCAAAACTGCCCGAAAAAGCCTCAAAACAAGTGGGGAGAGTCGCAGTAGTGTAGCGTAGAAAAAGACACTCATGGCGCCTCGTACCCCCCTTCCCCCAAAAGGGGGGGTCTCCCCATGTGGGATACCTTGGGCCCCCCCCGCCTCCCTATATCCCGTAGCAGCACTTCGGAGGAAAGAAAGTGTGGGATGGGGTGGGGGGAAGTTTTACAAGGGGAACGGGGGTAAAATAAAATAGACTGAAAATGAAAAAATAAAATTTTAAAGGAAAGGGGAAAAANTTGATTATTACTGACCTTTTTTGGGAGCTGCAACCCTCCACCGCACGTTTAAATTGTAACTGAAAACAGTGCCATAGCTCCGATGATCAAATCGTATCAGCTGGCAAGTTTTACTACAGCTCACAAGTGGAATTTTGCTTATCTGGAGGGTAAGCTGTGGAGAAAAAACTTGACGTGCTAGAAAAAAACTGACTACAGATTTGGAATCAGCATGCCAATTTTAGTCTAAATAAGCTCAAAAATCTAACTCAACAATTTTTTTTCTTTCAAATTGTTCCCCAGTGTAATCAAGAACCTTTTCTTTACTTTCGACTTCGCTTGTCTTACTGATGTTAATACTGAAAGTAATCACCCGGTGGTCACTGCTACTGAATTCAGATCCGACGTTAACGTTACTGACAAGATTTTCGTTAGTTGTGAAAATAAGATCTAGAATATTCTCGCCTCTCGTTGGTTGATCCACGTGTTGGTATAAAGCACTTTCTTGGAGATTTGAATAGAGAGTGTGCCCCGAATGTGTTGTAAGTGAGGCGCCCCAACTAGTTACGGGTCTATTAAAATCACCGAATCTTACGCTTTCGTTTTGAGAACTAATTTCCGCTAATTGTTCATAGAGTTCTTCGTCAATTGTATTTGTTTGAGCTGGAGGTCGACAAACAAGGCCAATTACTACTTTTTGCGAATGACGATTTAGTTGAACGAAAATTACATTACTGTTATCAGTTTCGTGTTTAGATACTACAAGGGGATGAAGGCAGGACTTTATATACAACAATACACCTCCTGCCCTTCGAAGTCTTTCTGAACTTAATAAGTTATACCCCGGTATCGCAAATTCAGCCAAAAAATCTCTATTGGTCGTATCTATCAAATGACTCGGACACTCCGATGATGTCGGATTGTTCTGAATAAACTAGTTCCTCTAAATCATGAAATTTGTTACGTATACTACGGGCATTAAAGTAACAAGCTTTAATATCGGGATGAGGAGTTAGGGCTTTGCGGGAACTAGATTTTGGTGCTTTGTGGGAACGAGAACTTACATTGCGGGAACGAAAGCTAAAGTTGTTGTCGGAACCTCTACCTGCTGGGAGTTTTTTGGTTTGTAGTTTGTTACCGCGTCATTTAGGAGCCTACCGAGTCGTGCAGAACCAACTGAATTTATGTGGAGACCATCGTTTCGGAAGAGAATCGGTTGGTTATAAAAATGGTCCCATAAGATTATATATTCAACACCTTCTTCTTTACAGAGATTTGCAAGACGATTATTTGTGCTGAAGGCCTTGTTGTAGAAGCTGTTTGCCGCATTGATCCTCGGAAGAATACCAGATATGATGATTATACTAGATTTTACTTTATATTTATTCATCATATTGCGATATTTAGTAAGGAGGGCCTCTGATCTGGTTTGTTTAACGTTATTTGTTCCCGCGTGAATGATGATCAGGGTGTTTGCGTCGGCGTCATTTGTTAATTCATCGCAGGCTGCTATGTTGTCCAGGGACACTCCAGGAGAGGAGGAGGAGGAGGAGGCGGAGGAGGAGGAGGTTTTAAAGGGCTCTTATTGGACGTGGAAAACCTTACCGTAAAATGGCATGTGTCCTTTGAAAAATAAATCCTGATATAAAACTATTATATAACTTAATATTATTAGGATAATAATCCTAATAAAAAAATAATGTAGGCATCATTCTTGCTGCCACCTCGAGGATGAAAAATAATGAAAAATCTCATCACAAAGAGGTTTAGCATCTCTCCACTAAACAATGCGTCTCCTTAGCTTCTCTCTCTCTCTCGCTCTCTCTCTCTCTCTCTCTCTCTCTCTCTCTCTCTCTCTCTCTCTCTCTCTCCTCTCCTCTCTCTCTATCTCTCTCTCTCTCTCTCTCCCTCTCTCTCTCTCTCTCTTCTCTCTCTCTCTCTCTCTCTCTCTCTCTCTCTCTCCACACACACTTTTTCATCACTCACACAACCACACACACAACATACGATGACATCACAAACGACACACATACGATACGTGTGTGTGTGTGTGTGTGTGTGTGTGTGGTGATAGTGGTTGTGGTAGGAATAATGTACATTGGAGAGACAGACAGAAAGAGATAAATGAAAATCTGTTGAAGAGGTTGAAAGGTAAATGACGTGCAGTATTTTATCCGAAAGAAGAAATTCGAACTAGAATACAAAAAATAAAATAAATGCATGTATTACACCAGAACTGAAAAAAAGAAAAGAAGGCAGACATGGACGAGAGAGAGAGAGAGAGAGAAGAGAGAGAGAGAGAGAGAGAGAGAGAGAGAGAGAAGAGAGAGAGAGAGAGAGAGAGAGAGAGGAGAGAGAGAGAGGAGAGAGAGAGAGAGAGAGAGAGAGAGAGAGAGGAGAAGAGAGAGAGAGAGAGAGAGAGAGAGAGAAAAAAAAGATACAGATAAAGAGAGAGAGAGAGAGAGAGAGAGACTAAAAATCAGCGCATCTTTAAACTTTCTATTTTTGCGAAGTGAGAAATGCTTGCCCATCATTTGCTGACACGGATCCGCAGTCATCTGCTGTAGCATCAGAGACATCAGCAGTCTGGGTTCACGCCTGGTAAGTCAACAACGGACCGTATCCTAGCGCTTCGTGTCCTGGTGGAACGCCGACGTGAGTTTGGACAGGGGATGCTTGCAGCCTATGTTGATATCAAGAATGCGTTTGACTCAGTGCATCGTGAGTCACTCTGGGATCTTCTGCAACTTCGCGGGATTCCTGCAAAGACTATTGGTTTGATGACTGGTCTGTACTCTGGGACTGAGAGTGCTGTGAAGTGTGGGGCAGGTGTATCCAGCCTCTTCCCTTTTAATACAGGAGTGAAGCAAGTGTGCGTCCTTGCCCCATCACTTTTCAACACTTGTATGGACTGGGTATTGGGCAAAGTTGTAGATCAAAGTGATTGTGGAGCATCCGTCGGCAACACCAAGATCACTGATCTTGTCTGCCGATGATGCAGTAATCTTTGCTGAGTCGCTGGAGGTCCTGGTGATGGCTGTCGAGGCGCTGCACGAGGAGGCAAAGGCTTTGGGACTTAAGGTCTCCTGGCTTAAGACCAAGGTCCAGGTGTTTGGAGGCTTACTCGATGAAACAGTACAGTCTGTTCATGCGTGCGGCGAGGACATTGAGATCTTGGAAAGTTTTACATACCTTGGTAGCGCAGTCCATAATGACGGCGGGTTACGTCAAGAAGTCTTACGGCGGATTGGCATAGCCCACGGTGTTATGGACTCGCTAAGCAGGAGTATTTGGCGTTGTCGGTACCTGTGCAGGAGGACAAATATTCGGATCTTCAAGTCGTTTGTGATCCCTGTCTTACTCTATGGTTGTGAGACATGGACACTAAATAGCGACTTGAAGAGACGAATCGAAGCCTTTGGTAATAAGTGTCTTCGCAGAGTCATGGGGTATCGCTGGAATGATTATGTGTCAAATCAGCGATTGATTGCACCGTGAAACTGAATCGAGGCCTATTACCTGCATAGTCCGTCAGCGCCAACTTCGGCTATATGGGCATGTGGCACGCTACCCTGAAACCGATCCTTCCCATCGGGTTGTATCTGTAAGAGCTAATCCGGCGTGGAGGAGGCCAAGGGGGCGCCCACAAGGCTTGTGGCTGGGGCAAGTTGATGTTTCTTGTCGAGAGCTGCTTGGTATGGGAAAGGAGCTTGCATGGGGACTCGCGCGTGGTGACCCCCGCGAGTTGCGTCGTAGGGTGGGCGAGGCGACGCGCCCCCCGGCGTATGCCCCCAATGATTGATTGATTGAAGTGAGAAATGTTATTAAGTCATACAAAACAGACCAAATATCCTTCATCGCAGGGGCGGAGGTAGTTCTATATAGCGCCACCATTCCAATACACGCTTCTGTGCTATAACTGTGCTTCTGTGCAGCTGTCAGCGGTCTGCGTGGCCCGACACACGTAATCCCGCAACGCTAATGAATGAATGACGCGTGTACCGCTGACCCCCGCCCAATGACTCCTCCGCCCAATGAAGGAGCAATTTTAGGCAAGTGACTCGAGCAAACAGAGATCCGCCGCGCTGAATCCCACGCTGCATTCAGCAATAAGATCAATTAGGCCGCGGGAATTGACTCCTTTGACGGAAGTATAGGTGGATGGTTGGGCGGGTGTTGGGTGGGCGGGCTAAGGTGTCGTATTTCCTTATTACGGGCGGGATGGGTGGGTGGCGGGTGGTGATTGCGGTTTTTGGACATAGGTTTATGTTGTATGGCTGTGATCTGTATGTATGTACCACCTCACATACTACTACTTTTTACTACTACCACATACTACTACACTACTACATACTACTACTACTACATACTACTACTATACTACTACTACTACTATACTTATGCTACTACTACTTTCACCATTCCCTAACACATTTTTCCCTATGCTATTACTACTACTACTACTAATACCACCACATCACTACTACTACTACTACTACTACTACTACTACTACTACCCACTACTACTACTACTACCATTTTCCACCACCACCACACCACCACCACCAACCACCATGGTCTCACACATTCTCTCAGAGGTCATTTTCCACTACCAAAATTACCAAACACAGCTCGCGTCTACACTGCCCCAAAAGGCCTCATAAAGTGGGTATGAGCGTGGCCACCGAGAGATAAGGCTGATACATGCCCGTGGTGTCACACCCTCTAGTGTTCACGCTCCGCTCCCGGGACAAGTTTTCTACCTAATATAATGTATACAGTATAAAAAAATATACTGTTATCTTCGGAAATGTTTGTTCTATAATATTATCAAATAAAAAACCGTAAAAAAACACAAAAGAAATGCCATTATGAAAACTTTCAAGAAATATGCATTAAATTAAACTCTTCGCCATTTAATGTTTTGCTCGCAAACATTTTACATGGAAAATATCAATAAAAGGAAATTTAATTAGCTTTCCATTGAATATTTCGTTAGTGATAAATGAATTAGCAGCATGCATAAAAATTTGCGTTAACAATATAAAACATCATGAAATCGGGTAATTTCCTACCTAATATATGTTTATCAGTATAAAATATATATGTTATCTACGGAAATGTTTGTTCTATAATATTATCAAATAAAAAAAANATGGCATGTGGCCGCTACCTGAACCGATCCTTCCTTGGGTTATCTGTAAGATAACCGGCGTGGATAGGCCAGGGGCGCCACAGCTTGTGTGGGCAAGTGAGTTTTTGCGACAGCTGCTTGGTATGGGAAGGACCTGCAGGGGACCGCGCGTCGTGACCCCGCGAGTGCGTCGTAGGGTGGGCGAGGCGACGTGCCGTTCCCCCCGGCGTATGCCCCCAATGATTGATTGATTGAAGTGATAAATTTTATAAAGTCATACAAAACACAGACCAAAATTTCCTTCATCGCAGGGGCGGAGGTAGTTTTATATAGCGCCACCATTCCAATAAACGCTTCTGTGCTATAACTGTGCTTCTGTGCAGCTGTCAGCGGTCTGCGTGGCCCGACACACGTAATCCCGCAACGCTAATGAATGAATGACGCGTGTACCGCTGACCCCCGCCCAATGACTCCCCGCCCAATGAAGGAGCAATTTTAGGCAAGTGACACGAGCAAATTTAGATCCGCCGTGCTCAATCCCACGCTGCATTCAGCAATAAGATCAATTAGGCCGCGGGAATTGACTCCTTTGACGGAAGTATAGGTGGATGGTTGGGCGGACTGTTGGGTGGGCGGGCTAAGGTGTCGTCTTTCCTTATTACGGGCGGGATGGGTGGGTGGCTCTGTGGTGAATGGTGCGGTTTTGGCCCATAAATTTATGTTGTAAGGCTGTGATATGTATGTATGTGACCACCTCACCATCACTATTATTTTTTCTTCTTCTACTACTACTACTACCACTACTACTACTACAGTACTACTACTACTACTACTATTACTACTACTACTACTACTACTACTACTACTACTGCTGCTGCTACTACTACTACTACTACTACTACTACTACTACTACTACCATGTAGTAGTAGTAGTAGCTAGGTAGTAGCATGGTAGTACTACTACTACCATGTAGTAGTAGTAGTAGCTAGGTAGTAGCATGGTAGTAGGTACTACTACTACCATGTAGTGATGGTGGCGCCACTACCGAGTAGTGGCGCCACCATCAAAACAGACGGCTCCCACTGAGAAAGCTCTGCAATTATTCACAATTTCTGAAGTTCCCTGGGGATCTACTGTGAGAATCATGATCAGAAGAGATCAATGAAGTGTTCCTGCATCATCATCTTCAGTGTGGATGTGAACCTGTGAACATCTGAGCTGCCTTGAAGGTTTATAGAGGATGACTGCTTGTGTTACGGCCGGCCAAGGAATCGTCATGGTGGCTTGACAGTTCTGGAACCCTCTACAATTGTGTCTCCCTGACAGTGAGTTGCACTACATTGATAAATGTTAATGGGGACGTCTTCTTTTTATATCTGAGTGATATACTAACAAACTTGAGTGATCATTGTTGAAGAAACGCAATTGAAACTACCTCCCATTTTCTATGCGTTGCCATGACAACCAGTTGGCCCGTGAAGTTGCCAGTGACTAAGTAACAGTCGGTATGGGTGAACAAGAGTATATCGTTAATAGCCTTCTGTGCTTCTTGAATTCAGCTAAGAAAGAGTATCCTCCTGATACCTTGATAGATGTCCTTCTATCTTTTTACTCCCATGAAGAAATAAAGAAGGGAAAGGAGCTACTCTGCAATCTTTTAAAGAAAAACGTACCATGGAGGAGGGACCATGATAAAAAACGCAAGGATCTTCTTGACATCATTGACCTGCATGAAGGACTGAATGTGAGTGATTATCACTTCGTTACTAACACTTATAAGCGGTTACCTCCAATGGGGTTGGAAATTTTTGGACCCATGTTGCTAATCTCTCAGAAGAGGTCACAAAAATTAATGAACTGCTTCCTAAAATCCTGGACATGAAAACGGAGGTGTTAAACACTGCAGACTCAATGAGACAAGTGAGAGGAGATGTTTGTGAGCTAAAAAGTAAGTTTTGCAAAGCTATTGAAGGAATAGAGGAAGCTACCAAGGATGTAGTTAACGACATAACAAGAGAAGATATAAGACTTGATGCTGACCTTGAGGAGTTAACGTCCCTGAGAATTGCTGCAACTGGCTTACATAAGACTACACCTTCAAGAAAGGATGCCAAGCGAGACTATGCCGAAGCGTTGGGAATGCCTGCGTCTAGTACGGGAAAGAAGGCTATGAGGAGTCATCATGAAGAGGAAGGGCGTGGTGCCAGCCAGGAGGAGGATAACCAGCGCACGAGAGGTACTGCGGGTGTGCCTGAACGATCCAGAGGAGCTGAGACAAGGATGAGGAATGAAGGCGTGAGGGGCAGCACTTCTGCTGCCCATTTTAATAACCCCTTAACAGGTGCTATTCCTAAGAGGGTAATGGAATATACTAACAAGTCATCTGCTGCGGAATCTCGTAACCAGAGTGATTTACAACGAAGTGTAGAGCCAGCTGTGGGCACAAACTGGCAGGTGGCACAGTCACGGCGGAGTAAAAGGACTGGTGTAAGAGGACAGCGGAAGTGTGAGGATTTACCCTTTAGAGCTGCTACCAGATTTGTTGATATCTTCATAGGAGGAGTAGACAAGCAAGTTGAGAAGGATGATATACAAGTTATATTAGAAAGTGAGTGGAGTGGAAATTAATTCAATATCTGAGCTTGAAATCAGATCTCAAGATGTTAGGGCATTCAAGGTAATGTTAGCATTAATGACAGGGATACTCTTTTCAATCCTGATTTATGGCCTGAAAACATTGTGGTTGATAAATTCTATGACAGATCTGGAAGAAGAAACCAAGGTATCAACAGGGAATAAGGAATTTGGTTTAGTATTTTACTTAATTTCTGGTTTTTTATCCTTTAATCTTAAATATTTTATCAAGATGGATTCGAAATATCTTAGTTTGTGTACTTTTAATTGTTGTTCATTGATGAAAAATATTAATCTGATCAGGGACTTAACTGGCCTATGGATATGATTTTATATTTTTACAGGAAACTTTTTTTAATACAGAAAAACTGGGGATGCTAGATTTTATTGATGAAAACTATGATTGTGTTGGAGTGGGTGCCACCTTCTCAGAGAAGGCGCTGCAATCCATGGCTGGCAGACAGGAAGGTGGGATGGCTATTTTATGGAGCAAAAATCTTAACCTGAAAATTAATAAGATAATTTTGGAAAATAATGTTATGGTATTGAATGTTAATATCTTTGGAAGAATATTATTTTTATAAATGTGTACCTGAACAGTGATGTTTGGGAGACCTCAACACTGAATCAATACCTGAAATCATTGTCTTTGTTAGAAACTTTTATGCATGATCTTAATTTTGATTCAATTTATTTTATTGGTGATTTTAATGCTGATCCTTTTTCTGTAGGTGCTTGGAAAAATCTGTTTAATTTTATGTCAAGAAATTCACTGGTTTGCTATGACTTAGACCTGCTTGGGAGAGATGCCATAACCTTCACATGGTATGGGAACAGCACAAACAGGTGGCTGGACCATATAGTTGGTAGGCCTTGTGATCACATTGATGTCAGTGAAGCCAAGGTTTTTATATGATATGAACGGTTCTGATCACCTGCCATTATTTATAAAGATGGAATTTAAGGGAGTCCATATATCTCACACTACCTCTCCAAGCAATAACACAGACTCTGCACAATATTCCTTAAATTGGCATAAATTAGATGCAGATATTTAAGGAACATCAACAGACGTGTTGACAATAAACTAAAGCTTTTGCAGCATGACTTAGCTCAAATTGTCATAAAACAGTTGCCACAACCCTTTGCATCTAAAGGAAATAGATAAAGTTTATGATGCAATGGTAACAAGCATTCAGGAAGCGAGTGAAAAATATAGAGAAAAAGTTGTTAAATGCAATAAATTCAAGGTTATTCCTGGATGAATAGGAGGGTGAAGGAGCTTCATAGTAGAGCAAGAGATGGCTACCTGGATTGGTGGAGCAAGGTAGACAGCTATACACCACACACCATGAGGTCATGCTAAACACCAGAAAAGCTTTTAAAGCAGCATTAAGACAGTGTAGAGATAATGAACAACAAGAAATAAGTAACAGTATCATATTCAATTTAGAGATAAAAACAAAACA
Organism: Chionoecetes opilio; assembly: GCA_016584305.1. Lineage (NCBI taxonomy): Eukaryota > Metazoa > Arthropoda > Malacostraca > Decapoda > Majidae > Chionoecetes > Chionoecetes opilio. The sequence continues at coordinate 23,038 of JACEEZ010003754.1, read as the reverse complement.
CAATTTTGGAAGGAGGTTAAGAGAAAGAGAGGAAGGGAAAAATCTAGTGGCATAATTGATGGATCTCAGATGATGCACAGATTGCTCAGCTATTTGTAGGGCACTTTCTCAAGAGTCAAACTGGACTTAATACAAAGAATGACACTGATTTCCTGAAAGAATTAAAAGAAATGTGGCCTGTAAAAGAAAAGTAAACTTAGAATTTCTAGTGCTACTATCAAACATATTTTATCTTCTGTGAATGATGGAGTTGGCCATGATGGAATTCATCTGCTGTTCCTTAAGAATGCTTCACATGACTTTTTAGAATATTTGTCCATGTTTTATAATATGTGTTATTCACATTGTTATCTTCCCGTGATCTGCTAAGGGGCACTATTACTCCTTTACCTAAAGATAAGAAAAATACAAATGCTTCCCTCAACTATAGACCTGTGATGCAATCCTCATGTCTGCTGAAAATCTTTGAATTACATGTTTTAAATTTCTTAACTGAAAAACTCCCTTTGATTTTAGGCAGTTAGGTTTTAGGAAGGCATCATCCACTACTGATGCTTCTTTTTTGGTAAAAGAGGTTATGAGAGCTACAGTAGCTCAAGGTCATCTCCCATTGCCACTTTTGTTGATTTAGTAAAGCCTTCGATAGAATAGATCATTTCCTGCTTGGTAAGAAACTGTTATCCTCAGGTATACCTGTTGATCTGACCCTCACATTAATGCACTACTTTAGAAACCAACAAGCACAAGTCAGATGGCATCAGTCCAGAGTGAATTCTATTTCATTGAACAGGAGTAAGGCAGGGAGGTGTTTTATCCCCATTTTTATTTAATTTTTTATATAATGAAATTATTGAAAAGTTTCCAGCTTTGACATAGGATTGTAGGCTTGGTGTCCACAGACTTAATGTTGTAGGTTACGCTGATGATCTGGTTCTCCTGGCTGCGTCAAGAGACGACATGGAGGTATTATACAATTGTTTAAAGTAATGAAATTGTAAATCACAAACTTGTGATAACAAAGAAAAACCAGATGTATGAGATTTAATTTAAGAAATAAATTTGTATTGGGTAATATAAACTTAATGGCGATGAACTAAAAGTTGTGAGCTGCTACAAATCTTAGGACACAATATTTCCTTCAATTTTAAAGATAGTGATGACATCGATTTTCGGTTAAACTCATTTTACTCATCTTTTAATAGTGTATATAGAGATTTTAAGTTTTTAGATTTTAATGTTCTTGTGTTTTTATTTAACTCTTACTGCTGTCCAGAATATGGCTTGGCCCTATGGAATGATACCTCAGTTTTTAGATCTTGTTTTTTTAAAGCGTTTAATGTAGCATATAATAATGGTTTAAAACTCATGTCGGGAGTACCTACATATGCCAGCAGCCACATCACTGCTGAAAACTGCTATCAATTATTATTAAGGCATCTCACAGCCCTTATACAAGTTAGATTCCTTAAAAGACTGATTAGGTCAAACAATCCTATCATTAAATATAATATATATTTATATACAAAAGGTCTTTTTATGACTTATGTGAGACATTTATTTGATCAGTATTACAATATCAATATATTTGAAGAGGCTCTGGATGTTATTAAGGCCAGGATAGTCTGGGTACAGCGACATGAGGAGAGGCGAGGCCCCTGTTTATTTTATGGATATTAATCCCTTCATAGATTAGGGGTTAACTTTTTTATATTCCTATGTTCTTTACAAATGTATTACATATTTTAGTTTTGTATATATATATACTTTATAGATCATTTTAATTTATATCAATTGATTTTAATGGTTAGCCTATTCATACATTTTGTTTTATTTGTACATGTATGAGATTTTTAATTTGATATCTTAATGTGAAACACATAAAAATATATACCTGAAAAATGTATCATATAAGTATGTGCAAATTATGCTGTTTGTATATAACAATAACATTTATTTTTTCTTATTGTATATCTCGTGCGTCTACTCTACGTACTATGTAAGTTTCTTACGAAAATAAAATGTACTGAACTGAACTGAACTACTACTTCCACCATTTCCTAACACATTTCTTCCCTAATGCTATTACTAATACTAATACTAATACCACCACCATCACTACTACTACTACTACTACTACTACCATTTCTACCACCACCATGCACCACCACCACCAACCACCCATGGTCTCACACATTTCTCCTCACTGACGGTACATTTTCCACTACCACCATTACCAAACACAGCCTCGCGTCCTACACTGCCCGAAGAGCCTCATCAAGTGGGTATGAGTCGCAGTAGTGTAGCGTAGAGAGAAAGACAGCTCACTGGCGACCTCGTACCCCTATACACCAGGGGACGTCTCCTATGGGTATACCTGGCCCTCCCCGCCTCCCATATATCCTGTAGCAGCACCTTCGGGAGAACGATGTGTAGGATGGGGTGTGGGAAGTGTTACAAGGTGAACGTGGTAAAATTAAATAGACTGAAAATGAAAATAAAACAGAAGTAGAAATATTAATTAAGATGTAAAGGTAAAATAGATGTATTATAAAATAGTGTCGCAAGGTGAAATTGGTGAAATAGTTACTGATTGAGCGGTTTTCTATTAAGCTATCGCGGAGACATTACCTTAAAACTTTACTCAATTTTTATTTTATCGCCACGTAATGCTCTAAGGGAATCATTGTATACATTGAGCAGTGTTTGTCTCTGTCATTGTTTGTTGTTAATGCGGTTATGTTTATGCTCGGGTTTCCTTGTACTCCAATATTGTACACAGTTATGCTGCAGTGGGAAAGCCATTTGCGCCTTAGGGGAAATATAAAGAGAGCCTGTTTTCCTTATGGACTTTTAAGAGGACTGTGGTGATGGTAGTAGTAGTGGTATTTTTTGAGAATCTTGGGGTGTAGTTTGTAGATGACTGCAGCTGATGTGAGAGAAACCCAGGGTAGCGAGTATAATGAACATAAATACATCAGAAACCGTAAAGCCAATCGCTATACCTATTGGCCGGGTCGGTAACGCGCTGGTCTCGGGTGCAATTTCTGATGTAGGCATGGGTTCGAACCCTGTGCAGGGGAATGGAAAAGGAAATTATTTATTTCCGAATTATGAACTACCACCCTGAGTTTATGTCTGTTGGAAGGACATACTGACGGGATTTCAAAGGTAACTGTAGCCCAGAGCAATGTAAGCCTCTGTCGGGCCCGGAGATACTTCCCATGGAAGCATTACGTGGCTCCATAATACGGCCACATACAAGTCTCTGTCAACAAGACTTGGTTATCCCCCTTGACCAAAACTGCCCCTTTAGCCCGGGAAAAAGCCATAGCCTGATTTATTGATAAAAACCTTGTTTTGTCGGATAATATTTTTTGTTTTGGCGTTTCTTGTAGTTGGGGGTACCTTTAAAATTTATAGGAGGGTGCCAGGGGACCCTTTATCCCGGGGGCCACTGGCCCTCCCTATAGCAGTTGCAATAAGGGGATGGAGACCGGGTTTTTTTGGGGTATAATTCACAGTGTGACACTGAACGTCTGCCCCTGCCCGGGGTCCCCGATACACTGAGGGGTTAACACAGGGGCCCGGGGGAAAGACTCTGCCCCCGGCCATTACAACTCAGTTCCCAATTAGGGTTTAAAACTTTTGGTTTATAACTCCTTAATGATAAGTTCACAACAGGGTTTTAAATTTTACACTAACACACGCTCGGCCACATCACGGTCCCCCACGCCATAATTCGTCTTGGCCCGGGGGGAACTTAGGTTTCTCATCAAAAAAACATATACAAAAAATTTATGAAAATTTATAAATAAAATACTAGCAAAAAAATTTTTAATAATACTGTAATACTAACAATGAAATAAAAAAAACATGGAAATTAAGGCTTTTTGACCAAAGGTTGGGCTGGTCAGTGCATGAGAGGTCAGCTTGACTATCTTTAGCCTATCAACATGTACTACGTCTGTAGTATTATGAGTTTGATCAAGAAGTATGAATTTATTCCCATGAACTTTACTTGTGACCAAATAAGGTCCTGAAAATTTAGAACACAACTTATTTTGGCGTTCTGGAGAACGTTTTCATAACAAAATCACCTATAAAGAAATAGAAAGTGAAAGTGAAGTATATAGAAAGTGAAGTGACAGTTGAAAATGAGCATAGTCGTACAGGTCCGTGCTGGCAAAGTGAAGTGACAGTTGAAAGTGACCATAGTCGTGCAGGTCCGAACGGGCAAAGAGAAGTGACAGATGCAAGTGAGTTTTGTCATCCAGGTCTGAGCGTGGTCAAAACGACGACACGTGCCAGCAAAAGTAACCGCAGTAAGTCATTTCGCCTGTATAACGACAGTTATCTTGGACTTGGGGTCACTTGCTGTGATGATGAAAATGGTCCAAAGCCAAAATGTGTTGTTTGCGGCATTGAGCTATCAAATGAATCTATGACTCCTATGAAAATGAAGAGACAATTAACAACAAAACATAGTCACCTCTCTCAGAAGCCTATAGATTACTTTAAAAGACTCCTGAAAGATAACAAACAACAAAGGCTTGGGTTTGAGAAAAAGGTGAAGGTGGCAGAAACGGCACAGAAAGCAAGCTATTTAGTGGCAGAGCATACAGCAAAACAAATGAAACCCCATTCAATTGCAGAGTCATACTTCCTTCCAGCTTGCTGTGCTGTGGTGAAAACATTGTTTGGGGATGAGGCTAAAAAGGAAGTGAAAAAAATTCCCCTCTCAGACGACACGATTGGTAGACGAATCAAGGACATGTTGTCTGATATTGAAAAAAGTGTGTGTGAATTCGTGAAAGGTAAAATGTATGCTTTACAAGCGGATGAATCAACAGACATTGGAGGAAAACCTCAGTTACTAGTGTTCATCCGTTATGTTGCTGATAACAAAATAACTGAACATTTCTTATGCTGCAAAGGACTGGTGCAAACCACAGGACAGGAGATATTTTCTACAGTGACAGAATACTTGAAAGAAAAGGACTTGTCATGGAAATTATGTGTAGGAATTTGCACAGATGGCTGTCCATCCATGGTGGGATCGGTAAAAGGTTTTGTGTCCTTAGTCAAAAAGGAGAACCCATATTTTATTACTACCCAATGTTTCTTGCACCGTGAAGCTCTTGTTGCTAAAACACTCGGACAAGAATTAAAGTTTGTTCATGATGATGTTGTGCAAATGGTAAACTTTCTTAAAAGCAGACCAAAGCAGTCAAGACTATTTTCCATGCTTTGTGAAGAAATGGGATCTCCTCACGAAGGTCTTCTCCTCCACACAGAAGTCCGGTGGTTATCAAGAGGCAAAGTGTTATCCCGGGTGCATGAACTGCGAGAGGAAATGCTCCTTTTCTTTACCCTTGAGGAGGAAACTGAATTCTGCGAATTACTTGCTGATGAAATTTGGAGTGCAAAATTATGCTACTTGGCAGACATATTTGAACATCTGAACAAGGTTAATGCAAGTATGCAAGGAAGAAATTAAAATATGGTAGCATCTTCTGACAAAATGAAAGCCTTGGTAGAAAAAATTAGGCTCTGGAATGAAAGGGCAAGATTGATATGTTTCAAAAGACTGCTGCAGCTAAATATACAGACATTGTTCCACTCATTAAGCAGCACCTTGAAAGCCTAGGAAGGAACATAGAAAAATATTTCCCAAATATATCTGTTGAAAGTTATGACTGGCTGATAAATCCATTCGTTCACGATCCCTTGAGCAAGCCACAACTTAGCATCCTTGAAGAAGAGGAACTAGTCAACATCCGTAATGCCCGCACACTAAAACTGCAATATCTGGATATGACATTAGAAAGCTTCTGGATTCAAATGGAAAACGAACACCCACATATATCCAAAAGGGCCCAGAAAATACTCCTGCAATTTTCAACCTCATATCTGTGTGAACTGGGATTCTCAGCCCTCACAAATATAAAAACTAAGAAAAGGAATAAATTGCTGGCTGTTGAAGAGGAAATGAAAGTGTGTCTGTCAACTGTCCCTCCTAACATAGAGCGGATATGCAACTCCAGGCAGGCACACGTGTCCCACTGATCAAGTATGTTATGTTGTAATGTTTATACACATATTCTATGTCCATTATTACTAGATTATATATACTAATATATTATATCATAAATATATGTCATTATAATGTATATATATATATAGTATATATATATATATATATATATATATATATATATTATATATATATATATATATATATATATATATATGTTGCGCCGCCGAAGTCCAAGATATAATCTAGTGCGCCGCCGTCCAGTGAAGTTTGAGAACCTCTGCATTACATACACTCTGGAAAATTCCTTGATTGGTCCGTGGAACCAAGATTTCTCATCAAAATACATAAACAAAAATTATGAAATGTAAACTTAATAATAAGATACTAGTAAGATAATATTAATAATACTGTAATACTAACACAATGCTAATAATACTAGAGTATTACACATAATACTAATAATAAGAACATGTGAGAGAAATTAAGGCACGTTGACCTAAGTAGTGGACTTGGTCAGTGCAGGAGAGGTCACTGACTCTCTTTAGCCTATCTATATGTACTACTTCTGTAGTATTATGATTTTGATCAAGAAGTATGTATTTATTTCCAGGAAATTTACTGGTGACTAAATAAGGTCCTGAAAATTTAAAAACAAAAATTTTTTTGGGCCCCGTTCCGGAGAACGTTTCATAAAAAAAATAAACCTAGGGAAAATTACAACAGGACAACCCTTACTATGCTTTTCTACGCACCCTTTCAAAAGAAAAGGGCCTTAATTTTTTCCTCAAACTGATCGGGTGAAGGGTCGGAAAGGATCAAGGGTTAAATTTTTGGGGCTTTTAATCGTCCACAAAATAGACAGGACAGGAGTTGCAAAAGACATCATAAGGAAAACGCTTGTCGACACCATAAAAAAATGAAATGTGGAGTTTTTTCCTTTTAGGGTTTTTACTGACCCCATATATAGCCCGCCGCACATGAGGTAGCCATTCCTCCCAAGAGTCAGGGAAACTCCCCGCATAATGGCGAAGGACTTTCAAAAATCTTCTTATCAGTCCTTTCAACTACCCCATTGCTGGAAGGGTGATAACAGTAATAAAAAGTTTTTTGTTTTTGGAACGGGAAAAAAAATGTTATAAAGGGTTTTGATTAGAAAAAATTCAGGGCCATTATCGGGAAATGAGCACTTAGGAGTTGTGTAGGGAAAAATTTAAAATTTGAAACTAGAGCATGAGCAACAGTTATAGGAGATTTGGTTAGGCAAGGGAATAGAATCAAAAAAAGTGGGGAAGTGGTCTACACCATACCAAAAAACTTTGGGTGCCCCTTTGGATGACTTCGAGGAAGCGCAATAATTCGATCCCTAGGGTTTGCAAAGGACGACTCAGGTAAAGGAAAAATTCAAGGATGGGAGCAGTTCTGGGAATTACCCTTGGTTTTGCATTTTAAAAGGGACTTTGGGGTTACAGGTTCTTGCAAAATTTGGGCAGGGTAGGCCAAAATAAAATTACGACGGGGCAGCGGACAAGGTTCGTCTCGCCCCTGGATGCCCTTTGTTTTAAGGCATGTCGTGAATGATTTTTAAAGAATTTTTCCCACTAGAATGGTAGGAATAACTAGTTGATAAACTGTGTTCTCGTCCATAGAAAACTTTACGAAAAAAGAACTTCATCAACTTTTGAAAACTTTTAAAAGTGGAATGACAAATTTAGGCAAAAAAGGGTTCATCCCCAGACTCTAGTGCAAAAATCATTTTGCCCAAAACAGGATCTTGACTTTGGAGCTTTTGATAAATCTTGTAGAGAGAAATTTGAAGTGTTGAGAGCACTGCTACTGGAATGTTGCGTAAAAAGTGCGTCCCCAAAATTGATTTTTTTTTTTCCAGGTAAAAAATTTGATAGTAGGTTTAAAAATTCCTGAATAGGGGATAAAACCCCCGGGGGCCACACGGCCACAGGGGTTTTTTCCCCTTTTTAAAGGGAATTCAGCCCCGCAGTGTGATCAGTGTAAACTGAAATGGGATAACCATAGAAAATTTCCTTAAATTATTTAAGAGCCCACACTACGCAAGAGCTTCAAGGGAGTTACTGGTACCGTGACTCAACATCAGTAAGCACTCTTTTAGCTTTATGCAAAAAAACAGGGGCGTTTCCCCTTAAAAACTGTTTGCATAAGACGGCCCCCAAGGGCCTAGGCCGAAGAATCTGTCACAAGAGTGAAAGGCTTTGGGGGAAAGTCAGGAAATGAAAGGAATTGGCGTTTTTGTAAGAGCCTGCTTCAAAGTTTTCCAAAAAACTTTTTTTGTCGGGGACCATTTCAATTTTGGAAAGGTAAGGTAAAGAGGGGAAAGGCAACCCCTAAGCTGCGGGGGGCATGGGGTTTTCCCTCATCCCCGTGGCATTGTTTGGGAGCCTGGGGTGGGGGGGACCCTTTCCCCCGGGCACAGGGCTAGGTGACCCCCGGCGTTTCCAAATTTCCCTTTCCCCCCGGGTTTAAACCCAGGTACCCATTTAAAACCCCGGAAAAGGAAGGAAGAACAGCTGGGTAGGTTTGGTTTTAAGGTGTCCGGGCCCGGGATGGGAACCCGGGGCCCCCCGCAGATTCTTTAGCCGGCCCGTAGCCACTGAAACACGGAGGGGGACGGCGACAAGTGAAAAAAAGGGGAAACGTCCTTTTTAAAAAAGTCGTGTCGGGAGACTAGCAATCGAACCCATATTTCTTTAAAAAAGCACGATAGAACCCGAAACCCCGGGGGAAAAGACCGTCCCTTTTTCAGGGGTTTGGTTGGGGGTTGGGGAAAAATTTTTACGGCTTTGTTTTTAAAAACCAATGGGGGTTTCCCCCAATCCTTGTCGACAGCAGGGCCCAAAAAAAGTCAATGCTTTAAATTTGAGAAAACGCATTTGCGCACTTTAAGTTTAAGGCCAGCCTAAGTAAGTTTCTAAAACAAAAGGGGAAAAGGGTTTCTCAAAGGGGACTGGATAAACCTTGGAGAAAAGTATAAAGGGCGCCAAATTGTGGGACGAAAAAACCCTTTCACCTATAATGCCGTGAAAACAAGTTGTTTACTAGACTTTGGCATGTAAGATTTGAGTTCCTAAAAACCCATGGGGACATCTCAGCCAGTCAAAATGAGCTTTATTTTTTAAAAAGGGCAGTTTTTTCCCCAGATTTCTTTCTAACGGAATCTGCCAAAAACCCCCAGATTTGGGAGGTCCAAAACGGGTAAAAATGTATTATTTCTCATAGAGTAAGACTGAAAAAAAGGTCTCTCAAAACAGGGGAAGTGGCCCAATGTTTGGGTTTACAGTTTAAATTTTTAAAACTTTCCTGAAATCCAGAACGGGCCCCGGAAAAGTACCATCATTTTTCTTCACCAAAAAAAAGGGTTTTGAGTTCCAAGGAAAAAATGGGACCGGGTTAAAATTCCTTCATCCAACATGGATGAAGATGGCAAAATTCCTCTTCATCCTTTCCCAAAAACACCCAAAACAAAAACAACAAAAAAACATCTTTGGCTATGAGGAAAACGTTTAAACGGTACTTTAAGTAGGAAAAATCAGGTTTAAGCACAATGTGATGAGTGATTTTGGGTTTTGTTCCTTGGGGGTTTTCCCCAGGAAAGGCAAGAGGTAGGCCTGTGTGTCGAAAGCAACGCGAGAAAGTTTGGGGTTTGGGCTTCAGGAAAATCCAATAGTTTTACATAAGGTGTTTAAATGTTTGGGACTATGTCTGCCGGGTTTCCCCCTAACATTGGGCTCCGTGGGGAGACTGGTGAAAGGGAAAGTGTGAGGTCCTTTAAGGTCAGATTATTTTGACTTTAAAAGGCATAAAAAACACTTTTTTTAAAGGGTTATGGGGGGCCCCGTAAATTTGTGACAACTGCGTCACTTTTTGTGATCAAAAAATTTACCGCAAAACCCTTTTTCCCTTTAAGCGCCAAGCGACTTCACGGAAGTGTCGGGTTTAAAGACCCCAGGAAAACTGCCCGACAAGAGCATCTTGTACTTCCCCCGCAAGTCAAAACAAAACATGGGGGGCCCAAATATTTTTGGTCCCCCATGACAACAGCGGGACCCCAAGCGGAAGGGGGGGACTGAACTTTTTGCCCTTCCCCGGGCTTGGAAGAAAGTCAGGGCCAAAAACTAGCAGAAAAGGCTTACTGGTCATTTTTTGGGAAAAATCGGGATTTTTATAAAAGCAATGGGGCGGGGATTGTCATTAGGGGGGAAGGGGGAACCCCTTTTAATAAAAATTGCATGGGCTGGGAATTACAAAATGTGTGAGTAGCAAGAGATTCTAGGCCCAAAAGACGATCCCAGAAAAGCAAAATGTGGTTTTTTACTATAAACTGATTTTTTAAGACTTTGGGGTGGGGGCCCAAGGGGCATAGGGAAGGGTCACAGTGCCCATCCCCTCTATGTGAGACTTTGAACATTTTTGTGGGAGTGGCTGTAAAAGGTAAAAAAGGGGGAAAAAATTTTTAAATTTGTTTAAATTTACATAAGCCACTAAATGAAAAAATATTCCATGAAGCACCTTGGGGCCATCCCAAGAGAAATTAAACTGTCTCGAGTAAAAACACTAAATTGTACATAGAAAAACAAGCAGCAAAAATAAAAGGGGGACTAGGGAACAGCTTTGTCTGTGATTTTGTGTCAGAAAACTGGTGTCGTTGGTTGCGTGATAAACCCGGAGGGTTGAGGGGAGATTATCCAAGAAGAGAAGCGAGAAATTTTCCCTTTAGGTGGGTTTATTCCAAGAACAAAAAAGATAGGGGCGATCAAAACCAGCACAGCTGGTGTTGGGGACTAGGGCGACAGGGGGGGGAATTTTAGTACAGGGGTGCCTGGAGGGCAGTGCACTGTTGGGCCCCATCGTGGGCAGGGTTTCCATATAACCCCCAAATTTTGTGTTTTTAGGAGGCGTGCATATCACGATCCACCCCCTCCCCCCCCCTTCACGCTGTAGCCTAGTCTCGGGGCGGATCTTCGAGCGCCCGCCCTTTTTGTAGGGGACATGGGCGAAGCTGGGGGTTGGAGACGAGTATTTTAGCGGGAGGCTGTATGGGGGGGGTGGCCCTTTGAAGGATCGGAAAAGGTACCAGTCTTGAAGAGAAGCGCCTGTTCGAGGGAAAATAAGGGGTTTTAATCAGCTCTTTATTTTTCGCCAAAACCCCTAAGCAGAAACCCTTTTAAAATTTTGGAAACCCGCAAATCATTTCGTTACCCGTACCCAAGTTTGACCTCTTCTGCCCGGGGTTTTTCAGGTGCACGGGAAAAAATCGGAGAATTGGGTCGCCGTCAGCTTGGGTTACAAACCCCAAGGGAATTCTCGACGGCGTAGTGCTTCATTTTTGTTGATTTTGAAGTGGGGGCTTTTAGGGGGTCTAAAAACCCCTGTCACAGTCAAGGGAAAATGGGCAGGTGCGACCCTAGGGGTTTGTTCTAGGATCCTTTTGTACATCCAGTGACACTGCCATCCCCGTGGAGAGTTTCTTGTGTCGTGGGAGCCTCTGTGAACCCAGCATGGTAGAGTAATCTTTTCCCCCAGACGAGCCAGGGCCCGGAAAAAATTGGAAGGAAGAATCGGCCAGCAATGTCGGTGGACTGTGGGCCCCCATGCCGCCCGGGGACGTTTGGACGTGGGGGGCGCCGGAGGGGATGCGGGGAAACAAAGGGTGGATGGGCGCCCGGGGCTCCCGGGCCCTTGGGGGTGGGCCGCCCTCGCACCTAAACCGAGGAGTGGTGGAGGTTTAAGAGATGTCCCGTGCGTCGACGCAGAAGCGGTCTGTGCCCAGAAGAGAGGGAAATGTGACAAGGGCTTGGCAAAAGTGAGCCTCCCCTTTTCTCCGGGGTTCGGGTTTTCACGTAATCGTCCTCCCCTTTACGCGGCACCTTCCCCCGTCATCCCGGGAAGCGCCCGGGTTTTCAGTGATAAGGGACCCCTTCCCAAAAAAGGAATCAAAATTGTACCGTCACCGGTTTGGGGGGGGAAAGGTGTTGTGTTAGTGTTTTAAAGGGGGGGGAAGCTATTTCCTCTTCGTCACCCCGAGCCCCCAAAACCGCGGGGGGAAAGGCATCTTAAAAGGGGGACACTAAATTTCCCAAAAAAAAAAATCCCCCGTAAGGTGGAATATCAAAAAAAAAAATAGGGGAATTTTTGGGGTTTTGTTGTATATGGGCGTGTCCCCCGTGGGGGGAGTCACCCCCTTGGGCGTGGTGGGCGGGGCTTTAAGCCCCCTGGTCGACCCGGGGCCCCCTCCTCTGGCGGCCCTGCCATTGTTGGGTTCGGGGCCGTCGGGCCCCGGGGCCAAAACGCCCCCCCTTCCCCTCAAGGGGGGGGAGCCCCCCCCCCCTTCCCCGGGGTTCGCCTTTTTTTTTTTTTTTTTAGGGGTTTCCCCCCCCTTTCCCCCTCCTTTCCAAAGGGGGATTCTAGGCCGATGAACCCCTTTTCCCCCCCCCACTCTCCGTCCATAATTTAATGAGAAGAGGGGGAAAAAAGGTTTTAAAATTTGATACAAATTTTTAAGAGTTATAGCTCTCATAAATTTTTGACATACCATAAAGGGCACTAATTGAATAAAGTCCCCACAATGTCGTTAAAAAGCAACCATTTGCAATCCCCAATGAAGGGGTTTTGTTTTTTAAAAAAAGCAAACAAAAAATTTATTAAACAGATTTTTTCAATTTCAGCAGTCTGCCTCAAACCCCCAACCCCCAAAAATTGGAAAAAGCTATTTTATCATAAAACCCCCTTTTGAAAAAAATTAAGGCAAAAAAAAAAAAAAAAAAATTTTATGCCCCAAAAAAAAGTAAAAATGGGGCGTTATTTTGGGAAAATTTTTAGAAAAGAAAATTTTTCCCGTGGAAAAAACCGAGGCAAAAATGTTGTATTTGGGAAAATGTCCGAGGCAAAATTTTCCGGAGGAAATTTTCCGGTAGGCCCAAAATTTTCCGGTAAAGGGAAAAAAGTCCGGAGGGAAACGTTCCCTAGGCAAAAAATGCCGGAGGGAAATTTGTCGTAGGGAAAATTTTCCGAAGAAAAATGTTCCCGGGTTAAAAAATATTCCCTTTTGGGAAATCCTTATATTTTACAAAGCCTTAGCCCGAAATTCAGGTTCAAAGTTCCCCATTTAAAGGGCCCGGGCATGTGATACCCGGTATTGAAGGCTTGATTTCCGTTTTGCAGTAATACAGCTTTTAAGGGTAGCTTTACTAGAGTCAAAGAAAAGTTCCATTCTTTTGGGATTTACAGCGAGAAAACCCAATTTTTTTCCAACAGGCCACTGGGTATTTGGCCGAAACCAAAATTTTTTCCCCCTTTAAATAAAAATGATGAAAAAGCAAATGGCCCAAAAAATAGCGGAAAGGGGGAAAAATTTTGGGGGTTTTTGGGGAAGATTCCATTCTTTTAAGTCTGGAACCAAGCAACTCTGCTGTTTTCTTTGGTAATTTCCCAAAACGCGCATTAGGTATTTAACCCCCGCTTGACCCTTTTAAAAAAATGTGGGGAAATATTTGCATTTTTAAACCCTAATGCCATCTTCCCTTTTTTCTATCACCAGCAGAAAACTTCAATGAATGCCCGTTTTGTTGTCGTTGATGGGTTGGAAAATGGTGGTGGATTTGTTTTAATTTGGTACTGGTTTTTTTTGCTGATTCGGAGTTTTGGGACGTGAATTTTTTTTTGTTTTTTTTTGGGCAACCACAATCTTTTTAAAAAAAAAAAATAACCCAATTTATTGAAGTGATTTTGGTTCCAAAGAAAAGCAAGCCATGGGGGGTATGAAAAGGGAAAAGTTTTATTTACCATTCATCCAAGTATTTAAAATTGTATTTTCTGTGCACAGAAAAATGATGTGATGCCAGTCCCTTCTTGGGTTCTCTAATTTACAGTCAAAATAATATTGTTGAAAAGTTTAATCTTTGTTTTATGTTTTAGTAGGGTTAGGTGATTTTGTCCACAGATAGAGCAGAATTTGCCTGGGTGATTTACAAAACCCACGTCTAATTTTATGCCTTTTTAATACCATCAACAATAATGAAAAAAACGTAGAAAGAAATTTATTCCCCCCCCGTGGCCAAAAAAAAATAAATACTCCCCGTGTACAAACAAATGCATAAAAACCCCAATTTTTTCACACCCCCATTACTTGTTTCCCAGCAGTGAGCTTCAACAACCCCCCTTGCCTGACCAGTAGCAAATGACCTTTTGGGCCTTACTATGCTTTTCAACCAGGTTGCAAACTCGGGTAAATTTTATTCATAAAAATCGTTAAAATTTTGTTAAGTTGGCCAAAAACTCCCCTAAACCCTTTTGAAAAGCAAGTTACTTTTTACTGGATTAAGACGTTTAAAAACCCAAAATCTGGACGTGGTAGGACATTGTGCGAAGTGTTTTGCTTTTACACAAAATCTAGACGTGATAAAAAAATATAATTTAAGATTTGAAATCAGCATACCAAAATTATCTAGGAAACACCAAATTTGGGTTTTTTGTAACAAAATTTTTGTTGCCTAAATAATGCGGGGCCCATACCCCTTCAGAATTTCCCCAAATTTTTGGTTCACCGGATTTGCATGGTTTTGTTCATGTGGGCTTTTTTTTATGGTGATACAAAATCAGGTTTTTCTTTTTTCCTATATTATGTCCCAAAAGCAATTGTTGAGCCTTTGAAGTTTATTATCCCCGTAAATTTTGTGCGCCCTTTTAAAACCCCAAAAACTAGTTCTGTGAGAAAATTAAAAGAAATGTTTTATTTTTTTTTGAAAATGTACAATTTTTTGTTGAGATAATTTATACTTTGTTGATAAAAAACCCCGCCCAAATTTTTTTTAGGCTGTTATAGTAATGGTCAAAATATATTTTTTTTGCTTTCCCTATTTTTTACTATGTAATTTTAACCCCTAGCCCAAGTAGCCTTAATACTTTTTTTTTAAGCTCAACGAAAAGCCCCTAAGAACTATCCGTTTTTTTTTTGCTATACCGATTTTGGAAAAAATTTTTTTTTTATATTTTGCGCAATTTTGTGATTTTCACTTTCCAGCAGTTTGCCCGCACCATACATCATCTTTTACCCCGGAAAACATTTATTTTATTCTGATGGAGAGCATCAGCAGGAATGATGTACTATTAAAAAGCAAATTATTTTTAGAAGTTTGGATCATGTATGACCCCGCCCCCCTGGTTTTTTGGAATAACTTTTTCGGAAAAGTCCCCAAAAAGCAATTATGCGCTCATTTCTCAATGAAATTTTAATGCTACACCCCGGGAAACCTGTTGAAATTGGATTTTTTATCTATAACGTTTTGTAAAAAAAAAATCCGGGTTTTTGAGATAAAGGGAAAAGTTTTTCCCCTTTCCACAGCCCCGGGGTGATAATTCCCCGGCTTAAACGGTTTTTTTTAAAAGGGGAAAAAAGGGGGGCTTCAGTCTCCAGATTCCGTTTTCAGAGGACTGACGTACGCGTGGACCAAACTTTGGGGAAAAGACTTTTTTGGTTTAAGATAGATTTTTTAATGGGAAAATGTGATTTTCACAAAATAAAAAATTTTAGGCAACAAATTTCAACTTTGTTTTTTTACAGAGCCGGAACCACTAATTTCCTTTTTAACTTTTTGGATGCTGATTTCAATCAAAAATAAAAGTTGGTTATAATGGAGGAGGTTTCACGTCGTTTCAGAGACACCAACATTTTTTTTGGTACAATAGGGGCTGTCAAGGTGTAGTTTTTTTTTTGCGCAAAACCCAAAAAAAAATATAAAATTAAAAAAAAAAAAAAAAAAAATAATTTATTTTTTGGGTTAAGGTTAGGGTTGGTTTTTTTAAAACCTGTTAGGTTAGGTTAGTTTCATTAAAAAAAGGTTAGGTTAGGTTTTATTTTTTTTTCATTTTTTTTTTTGGTTTGGGGAAAAAAAAAACTAGCCCATTTGAACAAGCACCTATTGTGGCAAGAAAAAATAGTTGGTGTCTTTGAAAACGACCGTGAAAAATCTCCTCCATTTATAACCCTAAAGTTCTCATCCCCGTCGCTTTTTTGTAACGAAAACCCTATTTTTTCATTATCCCCACCCGATTCTAACGGAAAACCCCTTAAGTACTTTTTCCCTGCCACTTTTAGTCAGATACTTTAAATAATTTTTTGAATAGGGATGTTTTCCCCTTATTCTGGCTTAAGCAGGGCAAAAAGAATTCCCCTGGGGGATTTTCCACCCTGCGCGACCAACCATCCACCCAAAGGTCAGTATTTTGTTGTTTTTACTACCGAAAAGCGAATCCCGTCTTAAGAAAACGTTGGGGGCCCTTTTTTGCAATTTGGTAGGAGACGGTCCCTTTGCAGGAACCAAAAAAATACCCTCATATTTGGGTTTAAAAAACCTTTGGGATTGTTTGCATAACGAGATCTGTGGGGGAAAAACGGGACCATACTCGCACTAAAAAGCCCCAAAAGTTTGGGCCGGGAACAAGTCAAGATGGAATGTAAATAATGCATTTCAAGACATTTTGCATCCCATTTTTATAAGATTTAAAATGTTTTCAAGAGTTCACGGTGGTTTTCCTTTTTGGTTTCCAAAATTTTTTTGCGAATTCAAACAAAAGAGTCATGCACCTTGTCCTTCTCTTTAGATAGAGGAAACGAGAGCGTGGATGACACTGCGGATCTGGTCAGTGAAACCAGTTCTAGCTTAGATCTGCAATATTGCTTTGAATTTATTCTTTAAATATTGGAGACCACCACCTTGATGATCCATACCATTCACGAAATTTTTCATAAGGCCAAGTTATAGACCACTGTAAACCTGGACTGCGCACGGAATATTGGCCTGTCGCACAAGGGCCTGAAGTCGGAGGTCCGCTCAGATATATATATATATATATATATATATATATATATATATATATATATATATATATATATATATATATAATAATAATATATATATATTATCATATATATATATATATATATATATATATATATACGGATCATATAGACTGGTTTATCAGTATATATGATGTACTGTAGTCTTCGTAAATGTTTGTTCTATAATATTATCAAATAAAAAACAGTAAAACAAGCTATATAAATGCCATTACGAGACTCTGAAGAAATATGCATGAACCATTTTCTGAATGTTTTCATTTCATGAACTCTTCGCCATTTAAAACTTTGCGAGTCAACTTTTATCATGAAGGGTATCAATAGAAGTGCAATTTTATTAACTTTCCATTGATATATTTCGTTTTCGGATAAATGAATTAGAACCATGTATAAATTAGCGTTAAATAAATAATTAAAATCATCAATCGGGTAATTTTCCCGATTGATGATATTTATTTACTTATATATTTCTTTTTCTGATAAATTAATTAGCAGCATGTATAAATTAACGTTAACTAAATAAATAACCTCTTCAATCGAGAAAATTACTAGATTGATGATTTTATCTATTTATTTAATGCTAATTTATGCATGGTTCTAATTCATTTATCAGAAAACGAAATATATCAATGGAAATCTAATAAAATTGCGCTTCTCTTGATACCCTTCATGATAAAAGTTGACTCGCAAAGTTTTAAGTGGCGAAGAGTTTAAGTGAATCAGTCTCGTAATGGAATTTCTTTAGCGTGTTTTACTGTTTTTAATTTGATAATAGTTTAGAACAAATATTTACGAAGATTACAGTATATCATATATACTGATAAACCAGTCTATATGATAGTCCATAGACCACTGTATCTCTTTGTCGGGCGGGCCGCAATCCGCTATGCAGCCTGGCAATTTCAAAACATTGTCGTGTGAACAGTCCAGAGATATAGTGGTCTATGGGCCAAATTTAATATGAAGTGGTGGAATATGTATTTTCTGAGGGTCAATAAGTGCTGGGTGTTTCACGTTGTGTTTACCAACAATCTGTTCAGTTCAAGATGGCCAATCATGTTTTTTGTTATGGTTCTTGTCGTCTCTACTGTTCCATAGACACAAAAAACACATATGCTTTGTGTAGCCCAACTGTTACCCAATAAGTAATAATACAACTTTAAAGTAATCGTCCAGACCCATTTTTTCTTTGCATAATTATGTTGAATGTTCATTTAAAATGCCTAATCCACAAAAAATAATTCATTTCCACGTCTTATTTCCCTAAAAACATGACTTGTAAAAAGCGCGGGAAAAACAACAGCTTCATTCAAGTCGTGGCGCGAAACTTGCTGGTGAAGTCAAGTTCGGTAGCTTTCCAGCCCTGCCTGATACAAATACACAGAGAATCAGAAATAAATATAGTACTTGAAGAATTTGGGTTTCAGTTTTTTATCTTTTTGGATATAGGCTATACTCGCATCCTTCAGGATACAGCAAGAAAGCTGTGCCTTTGCAGAGAGCTTAGCACCCATTTGACCTATTGGCCATGTATGTCTGTGCAGCGCTGGCAGTGGCGGGTGAGAGGAGCCCGCCTAGACACGTGATTCACATACCGGCTCCTCTCACCCGCACTGCCAGGCCACCTGCACGTACATATATCGGTCAAAAGGTCCGAATGGGTGCTTAAGCTCTCTGCCAAGGCACGCTTCTTGCTGTATCCATGAAGGATGCAAAGTATAGAGCCAATCACAAAAAAAATATATCAGAAACACCCAAAATTCCTCAAGAAACTATATTTATTGACTCTGTGTATATTTGATCAGGCAGGGCCTGGGAAGCTACCGAACTTGAATGTGCCGAGCCGTGGTGCGTCGTCTGCTTGTCGCTCAGTTGTTTTGAGTGCTCGGGGAATTACAGATTTTGAAATGCGGATCATTAAAAAAGGGTGACTGGATGCAAAAGTGACAACATATTGTGATATTCCGATCATGGCTATATTTTGACTGCATTAAATCAGGAATGATGAACATGGTTGGACGATTACTTTAAGGTTCGCCACATATTCACCATGTGTGGGTCCTTATAGTGGATGAGCCTCTAGCAGGCAGTTCCATGATCATAAGTTCATTAACCCCCCGGCAGTGGCAGGGTTAAAGGTATGAAGGTTTTGCATTGCCGTTGTGCGTAATACCAAGCTTTAGGCTAGCTTTACTAGGAGTAATGAACAGCCCATCCTTTTGGCATCATAGCGAGCGCCAAAGCGTTTCCATCAGGCCACTGATATCGTGGCAGAAAAACAAACTTTTCCTCCGTAAATAAAATGATGAAAACTTGAAATGGCGAGCGATAGCGAAATGGGAATACTTTGGGGTTGGGGAGAAGATTCCATTCTTGAAGTCTGGAACAAGCCAAACTCTGCTGTTTTCTATTGGTATGCCAAATCGCGACTAGGTCATTTAACTCCGCTGGACTAACAAATGTGGGGGAATATATTTGCATGTGGAACACTAAATGCCATCTTTCCTTGTTTATATCACTAGCAGAAAGAAAAAACTTCAGAGGAACTGTGTCATTGTTGGTCATGATGGCGGGAAGGTGTGGGATTTGTTTCATAAGTGGTACTGGTTTTATTGATGATTTCGCAGTTTTGGTACGTGAGTTTTATTTGTTTTTATGCGAAACCAGAATCTATGTCAAACATAAATAACAATCATTGAGTGATTTTTCGGCCACGCAATGCAAAACATGGGGACTAGATCGGCATAGTTTATATTACCAATTCATCCAAGCTATAACCTTGCACTTAACTGTGCACAGCAATAGTGCGTGCCCAGTCCCCTCTGGGTCTCCTAACTTAAGGCGTTTCTGCGGGGATCCGGATTGCAACCGAAAAATTGTTCGGTTGCTCACAATTTCGTATCCCTATTCAACATCAGGGAAGATGATTGGCCCGACCGCAAAACATTTGTTGTTGTTGTTTGTGACCGTTTGCAACCGAAAAAATTTCGGTTGCAACCAAAAATTCCCCCGCAGAAAAAACGCCTCTTCTTAGCAAAATAATACTTGTGGCAGTTAAATCTTGTTGTATGTTTCTAGTAGTGCCTTAGTGTATATGTCACAATTAGACAGAAGTGTCGGGTGATTTTACACAAGCACGTATATGTTAATGCATTTAATTACCATAACAATTCAATATCTGAAAAAAAAACGTAGAAAGTAATTTCGCTGTGCAAAAATAAAAATAAAAAATAATAACCGTAGTAAAAAACAAATGCATAAAAACACCAAAGGTACACAGCCCATACTTGCTTACATCAGTGAGCTTCAACAACGATTCTGCTTGACTCACGTAGCGACTGGGACCTTGGGCCGTTACTATTAGCGCTTTCTCGAGACCGTTCTAGCCCGGTCTGGAGTGGAATAGTACGGGAGGGACACTTGGTTTTTTCGCGATGCGGGCTGGACCAGCTCACGAGCAGCCAGAGAGTCAGGATCCATGTGGACTGTGTGGGAGAATGGCGCATGCGACCTACAGTCAGCGGGGGAAGACGAAGGAGCTTCTCGTGCCGCTGATAAAGACATTGAAACACATGGATGGCCGGACCATAAGAACTGAAGTAATTTCACGCCCCCCCCCGAAAAATTACAATATTCGCAATTGCTGAAACAACATCTGGGAAATGAATGTCGTCAAACCCACTATAGTCGCCCTGCACTTATGTCACCAGGCGGCAATATTACGAATTTAGCATCACATTAACAACACTTTGTATGTGTAACTGCAGAGATTGGATAGTGTTAGAGACAATGTAAAACTACGACGTGCAAGTCTCTTCAGTCTGCAGTGCACATACAAGTCGAGTGAGCTAAAAACTCGTAAATTTCCCCTGCGACATACTGCATGGCGACTAAGATAGTGTTATTGACGGTTTAAATGAAATGAGATTCATCATTCAATTTTCATAGTATCCCTGCTACTTGACTTCCATTCGAAGTCAACCTTTGGGTTCTTTGGGGGGGGGGGGGGGGGTAAAAACTTGCAGGACGTAGGACCGCCTACTTATCTCCCCAGCCAAAGCATTTACACAGGTCTGCCAAGGGGGCGGAGCCGAGTTGAGTCCGGGACGTCAGCGCGAGTCGCCCCTCCCACTGTTTCACTACTCAGGCTCTTCAGCTCTGTTCGCCTCCCCTATTCTTACAGCTCTGTGACGACGCATGGCTGGAACTCTATAACTAAACCATAGGGATATTCTCGAAAATACCCTCATAGTGTTCCCCAACAAAGTTATCAATAAAATCGGAGCATATGTGTTAACTCTAGAACCGAAACCTAACTTGATGTGTTCAAGAAGTATACTTGACATACTGTTCCAGAAACGGGAATAGCATCCGAGCTCTGCTCTAGCTTCATTATATTCCATCCGAAAGACCGCACAGAGTGAAGGCATGCGCCGATGTAAGGAGCGGACCATCTGGTTACAGCCGATGTGGTGTATGAGATCTCTCTCTCTCCTCTCTCTCTCTCTGCCTCTCTCTCTCTCTCTCTTCTTCTCTTCTCTCTCTCTCTCTCCTCTCTCTCTCTCTCCTCTCTTCTTCTCCTCTCTCCTCTCTCTTCTCTCTCTCCTCTCTCTCTCTCTCCTCTCTCTTCTCTCTCTCTCTCTCTCCTCTTCTCTCTCTCGTCTTCCTCTCTCTCTATCTCTCTCTCTTCTTCTCTCTTATCTCCTCTCTCTCTCTGTCTCTTGCTCTCTCTCTCTCCTCTCTCTCTCTCTCTCGCTCTTCTCTCTCTCTCTCTCTCCCTCTCCTCTCCTCTCTCTCTCTCTCTCTCTCTCTCTCTCTCTCTCTCTCTTCTCCTCTCTCTCTCTCTCTCTCAAAAGTACACAATAACTGATCACATTCTCACGGACTAATGCTTACATAAGGTAAGAAGATAAGGACATTCTGTCATGCAGAGTGGTCAGTGTGTGTAGAGCCGTGACGTGACGTTAGAGAGTGTGACGTCCACACACGACCGTCAGTCAGTCATGAGACGAGTGTCAACAGGGGATGTGCAACCGGTATCGGTTATACCGAAACGTCCCCCCCCGCAAAGTTAGCACCGGTTATTACCGGGTATTACGGTATTTATATTTCTCGGGAATCGATATCGGAATAGCTATTTGCCACGTTATCCAGTATCGGATATTATTTGGTCGGTATGGGATCTCTGTATTATTTTATTTGATTCTCCTCTTGTTCTCGAAAGAGACTCCTGAATAGTACCAAGACCACGAACTGAATAGTGACTACCAAAGAACACTCTACAACAAGATGCCTCACTCCGGGGGCCTGTGGTGCGCGTGAAAATCGATCTGCGCCGTGCGGCAGGAGTTAACCAAGTTGCTGGATTATGTGGACTGCTGCATTATGACTATCAACGGAAAATTCATATAGACTAGGTTTATCAGCAGAGATGATATACTGCTATCTTCGCAAAGTGTGTTTTCTATAATATAAAGTCAAAATAAAAAACAGTTAAAACACGGTAAGGAAATGACATTACGAGAATCTGAAGAAATATGGGCATGAAGCGTATTATTTTCACTTCAGCTCCTCGCCATTTAAAACTTTGCGAGTCAACATTATCATGACACATATCAATTACGCCCAAGCGCAATTTTATTAGCTTTCCATTGATAATATTTCGTTTTCGAAAGTTAAAATTAAAAAACAAAATTAGATAGAATAAAATATTAAAATAACAAAATCAGAAAAGAACAAATAGTACATTAAAAAACAATAATAAGTGTGATATTAAAAAAACCTCAGAACTTGTTGAGAAGGCAAGCCCTCTCATAAAGTATGGACTTCTGTGCCGGAGAGAAACGACCTCACTCCCAAGCCAGGAGAGACGGTAGGACAGTCAGACCCCCGACACGGGACAACAAAATTGCTCATGTAGTACCCAAGACTAGGACACTCGACAGCAAGTCCGCCAGTTAAGGGGACCAAACAAATCATTCACAGTAAGGAGGGTGGCCCCCCTCCATGAGGAACCCAGTGTATATAGGGGTGACCACAATACGCAATCCTGCCAAGGCAGTCTACCATCTCCGGGAGAGACCGCAGTAGCTCCAGTCCCGATACATTTGGCTGAG
>JACEEZ010003751.1:153073-157395 GCA_016584305.1 Chionoecetes opilio | reverse complement strand
ACCGATTCCAGAAAGCCGCAGTGACCACCACCAACTACATGAAAAAATAGACTCATAACACACACAGATAGCCCCAGTTAACGGTTACCACTACTACTCTCGACCTGTGACGGGCTGTGGTTCAGTTAGGGTCCTGACAGTTAGTGACCACCATCGGGATTTAAGGTACCAGGGGTCACTGCTGCAGGAGGCATTGAAGTGTACGGCTCCTACATGGAAAGTACACAATCCGCAGTGGATTGAACGGAGCTTGGGCCTGATTGACTGCTGCCTCCCAAGAAAGCGCCGGGCAAGGCTGCCGCACCACCCTTGAACCTCCACACTGTGTTCACACCATTACAAAACACACATAACATGACCTATCTATCAAGCACTAAACCTACCCCCACAAACTAGTAGTAGTTAGCCATAGATTACAGCTTTCAACTTTCCTCACAAATTCCATGCAGTTTTTCTATATTGCATGGTATCACTTCTTTTCCGGCCAGCTTCGGCTGGAGGGATGGGTGGGTGAGGAGGAGCCTTCTACTTCCTATCCTTTCTCTCTTATTATCTAGTTAGTGTAGTGTAGTTAAAGCAAACAGTCTTGTAAGGACCTATCGGTCTGTTGCTGTTTGTGTTTCCTTTGTATTCCTTTGTATTCCTCCTGCGAGTCCTATCCCCTCGAGCAAGTTTCATATCATAACTACTTCCTTCTAATTTTTTTGCAGCGTTTAATCACCTTGGAAATCCTTCACACTAAGCTATAACCTCGACTTCTCTCACCTTGACTACTTACATATACTACTACTACTACTACTACTACTACTACTACTACTATACTACTACTACTACTACTACTACTACTACTACTACTACTACTACTACTACCACTACTACTACTTTTTTTTTTTTTTTTTTTTTTTTTTTAAAATCACAAGGAACTGGCCAAGGGCACAACACAAATGGGTAACACAAAGCCCGCTTAGTTGCCAGTCCCTATAAAGAAGACAGTAAGAGAATAAGATAAAAAAGAGAGGTGAGCCAATTTAGTTCGGGACTACTACTACTACTACTACTACTACTACTACTACTACTACTACTACTACTACTACTACTACTACTACTACTACTACCACTACCACTACTACTACTACTACTACTACTACAAGTCTTCTACTACTACTACTACTACTACTACTACTACTACTACTACTACTACCACCACTACTACTACTACTACTACTACTACTACCACTACTACTACTACTACTACTACTACTACTACTACTACTACTACTACCACTACTACTAATACTACAATACTACTACTACTACTACTATACTACTATACTACTACTACTACTACTACTATACTACACTACTACTACTACTATTACTACTACTACCACTACTACTACTACTACTACTACTACTACTACTACTACTACTACTACTACTACTACTACCTCCCTTACCTTGGCTACACCTCACGTAATCCCCTTCACCTCATCGTGGTTTTCCCCATTTAACCTCTAATGTTCCTTTTCATCATCATCATCAACAGAACATTAGTCATCATGGAAGATATCACATTGTTCTTATTGTTTTTTTTATCTCGTAATCTCACCCGGTATAGTCTAGTCCTTCATCCTCATAAATCGTAAGTTATATTTCCCGGAAACATTGTCTTATATGAGCTACAGTTTCCTTCTTCTGTTCACACCACGCACGTATAACATCTAGTCATCTCGTTTTTAGTATAGTCTCTCCTCTCATACATCACTGTGGGAAAAAAACGAGTAAACATCCCATTTTCTTTGACGTCCTGGCCATTATTTCCACCCAATAAACCTTATGTTCCTCCTCACACCGAGTAACACGGGACACTATATCTTAAGTCTCTATAGGGGTCATATTACCTGAGTATAGTACATTATTTACTCTTAGACCTCATTCGTCATCGTCTCATTCCCTATTCCTTAGTAGTTACCGGGATATGGATGGCTGCTTCCGGGGGGGTGGCCTGGCAGACGGCATATTCCCGTTTTCTTGAAGAGTATGTGGCATTTACTCTTGAACACGTCAGGTTAGAGGTTAGGTTACGTTAGGTTACGGATAGGGTAGGCTAGATATACCTTGGTTAAAAAGCGTAACTTTGCGTGGGAATCACAATGACGGTATTATCGAGAATATCCTATGGTTAGTTTCGGAGCTACAGCTAAGCGTCTTCACTGAGAAACCACATACTCGCATAGAGAACGGGAATATGGATGGCTGCTTGGAGGGTGGTTAGGCGGACGTCACGCATGCGTAGTCGAAGCGGGGTCCGGGGATGAAGGTGTCTTATCCCGGGTGGAGTGACAGCGTGTGTTGACGTCAGCCTCAATTATCAGCCACTGTAGCCCCGGTAGGTGATGATTTATGTCCCGACGCGATTACCTGGTGAGTTAAGGATGTGGTGGTACTGTGGGAGTGTTAGGTGAGGTGCGGGGTACTGGGAGAGGCCTGGGAGAGTAGGAGAGGGAGGTGATGTGAGGTGAGAATGAGAGGGAGGTGGGTGGGTGGGTTGTCAGGAAATGTAAGTGACGCGCAGGCCCGTAGGTGCTTGGTCGGGTTTTGTGGTATGGTGATGGTGTCTTGTAAGGTGATTTTTATGACACTTCTATTATGAAAGATGATTGCCGCGGTGAAATACTAGATGGTATGACGATAAGATGAATTTGATGAGTTAAAACCAAACATTTGAGAAGATAGACTGTGTACCATCGAGAAATAAAGTTTGCATATGGGGTAAATAAATATTGTCATTAAGAAGTTCATGATATCCCCATTCTGTATAAGGTGAAGTAGAGAGAACATAGGAAAGGAAACATTACTGGCAATAGAGGAAAAGAGATATATAACTGATGAACTTAAGCATTACCGATTTGATTGCGAGACAAGTGTGTTAGATTTGGGATGATATTAGAGGTGGATCTTGTAAGTGGTGGTGGCGATGGTGTAGTGCATGGAGGTAGTATAGGTTAGGTTAGGTACTACCATACTACCTCCATACTACCATACCACCTATCTACCATACCATCCTACATATCCCATACGGTTACAGGGAGTTTCGTACACAAGTTGTTTCGTACCCAGGTTTTCTTAGTTGTTTCGTACACTGATTTTGAGTTTTTTCGTACATACCTGGTGTCGTTTCGTAACTCTAGTAGTCAAGTTCAACTCTGAGCTGAGTGTACGAAACGACTATGGTTTCATATAGACTACGAAACAACTTTTTGGTGTACGAATCTACTGGTGTACGAAATAACTTGTGTACGAACTGACTGCACCCCTCCCATACTACCTCCATGGTGTAGTGGATGACTGTAAACGGTGATGGTGGTGGTGTATGTGGTAGCTTGGCTGTTGGGTTGTGGCGCTGTGGTGGAGGAGGTGGAGGAGGGCAGGTGGAGTCAATGGTGGATGAGGGCAGGCGGCCAAGTGGAATCAGGTTGAGACGCGATACGTGATCTTAATTAACAGTGGTAACAACAGTTGTGGTTGTTACACTAATCGTTATGGCTAGCAAGTGTTATGAGAGTTACCACGAAACGTAACTGTCACGGCTGGAACTACGGTTGTCTGCCGGTAAATTGAAGTTATGACAGACTATAAAACAATTAAATGGAAAGATTTTTGAGAGCAATTTCCCTTAAAAAAACTACTCTTTAGAGATAACAACGGTTACTAAGAACATCTAATTCAATCATCTAGTATCATACTTTTATCTTTATCTTCATACACTTATACTTCGATTTAAAACTTTCCACTATAAACTTTTTAGGACCTTCGATTGAACGGGCTTCCCCCCTTCCTCCCTCAAAGTTTGATTGCAACCCTTGGTGAGTTCCTTTTTATGTATACAGAATAATACTGTTACGATTTATGTTCCGATGCTTATGGTAGTAGTAGTAGTAGTAGTAGTAGTAGTAGTAGTAGTAGTAGTAGTAGTAATAATAGTAGTAGTGTAGTAGTAGTAGTGGTGGTAGTAGTAGTAGAAGAAGTAGTAGTGTAGTGGGTTAATAGTATAGTAGTATAGTAGTAGTAGTAGTAGTAGTAGTAGTAGTGTAGTAGTAGTAGTGGTGGTAGTAATAGTAGAAGAAGTAGTAGTAGTGGGTAGTAATAGTAGTAGTAATAGTAGTAGTAGTAGTAGTAGTAGTAGTAGTAGTAGTAGTAGTGGCAGCAATATATAGAAGTAGTAGTAGTAGGAGTCTAGCATAACCGGTCATACAAGCAGTCAGGGTACTAGTAAGGAGAAGGGTAGGTGAGGCAGGGAGGGAGGGAGGGACGGTGTGATG
>JACEEZ010003751.1:145573-148073 GCA_016584305.1 Chionoecetes opilio | reverse complement strand
ATTTATAGATAGTATATAATTTTCCTTTTTGAAATAAGCGTTCTATCGGTTGTTTATGACGCTGTAATTCAACGTAAAAATAGTTGACAAACACTGTAGTTGTTAGCTCTTATGTCGTTATTTTTTCTTTGTTGTCTGATATATATATTTTGTTGGATGGTACTTTATTTCTTTTCCTTTTTGTATGTGTGTGTGGGTGCATGTCTGTCTGTCTGTCTGTCTGTCTGTCTGTCTGTCTGTCTCTCTGTGTGTGTCTGTGTCTCTCTCTCTCTCTCTCTCTCTCTCTCTCTCTCTCTCTCTCTCTCTCTCTCTGCTCCTCTTCTTCTCTCTCTCTCTCTCTCTCCTCTCTCTCTCTCTCTCTCTCTCTCTCTCTTCTCTCTCTCTCTCTCTCTCTCTCTCTCTCTCTCTCTCTCTCTCTCTCTCTCTCTCTCTCTCTCTCTCTCTCTTTTGGACTTTTGATCATTGTAACTGAAAACTGACTCCAGATTCATGTTCAGCATACCCGAAAACTGCTAGAAACAAAATTTAATTTTCAAGCAAATCTATTTTTAAAATTTCTTGCCAAATTTTGCAAGGGAAAACCTTGTATGTACAAATTGCAAATTTTGCAATATTTTTTGAAAAATAGATTTGCTTGAAAATTTGTTCCTTGCTGTTTTTGGACATGCTGAACATGAATACGGAGTCAGTTTTCAGTTACAATGATTAAAAGTCCCTATTTCAGCCAATTCACAATGACATGATACTTCCGGATATTCCTTAAAAATCACATATTAGACAAAACTTACTACAAGACTTAAAAATATGATAGGCATTGCTGATTAATCATTACTTCAATACAATGATCAGTATTAGTATTTTCAGTATTATCATTATTATTATTAATCCCTATTTGAGCCACTCATGCGATTGACTTAAAAACTATGGCAGATACGTGCAAGAGGCATAGAGAAGTAAATATGGAGTAGAGATAGAAGGGCTGACTTGGCGTAAAGCAAACAAAATATTAATTGGTAAATAAATGAGAAAATAGCATATTCGTACATTTATACAAAATATCAATTTTCTCGAAAACCATGAGGAGTTTTGAAGTGCCGATTACTTTTATCATGTAGAACACATCAAGATGAACCTTTGCTACTTCGATAAGTCGTGGTCGTAGTTTCTTCTACGACTTATAGTTTTGCGGCAAAATATCAAAAACAATCGTCTTCAATTTTGGAATATTTTCAGCAGCCAAAAATCCAGAAGGTTTTTTTTCGTCAGATAATTGGAAATGACGGGGATGAAATTGTAGATCCATCCATTTACAATCACTTTTGATGGGTTCTGACGTGTTGCTGTGTGAGAAATAGTTTTGGAGCTAAGGCGAAAAAGTAATTATATAAGTTTACACACACACACACACACACACACACACACACACACACACACACACACACACACACACACACACACACACACACACACACACACACACACACACACACACACACACACACACACACACACAGACACACACACAAACACACACACACACACACACACACACACACACACACACACACACACACACACACAACACACACACACAGACACAAATTAATTGCAGTCACGTGTCAGAGGGGACGAAGGGGGGCATGGGGGATGGGTTATCATGGGTTTTCAATACTCCCCATTTCCCCTCACGACCCATTTTCCCCTCACGACCTTGTTTGCTCCTCCCACGACCTCCTCTGGTTTTTCCCCTCTTAATGACACCCCCAGCGCCGCTTCCCTCACTCGTCTCATTCATTTTACTTTCCCCTCTTCCCTCACTCTTCCGTCACTCTTCCCTCACTCTCCTATTGGCTGACTTAATTGTGTGGTTTATGAGTCACAGGTTTTCTTGTCCCTGTTCTTTATTGTTGATTTATTTGCTCTGTTCTTTATATTTATCTTCACACTCTGCTTTTCCTATGTCTATTTATCTGTCTATCTATCTATCTATCTGTCTATCTATTTATCTTATTTATCTATTTATCTATCTATCTATCTATCTGTCTATTTATCTATCTATCTATCTATCTATCTACCTGTCTGTCTCTCTATCTATCTATCTATCTATCTATCTATCTATCTATCTATATCGAAAAATGAGAAAAAAATGTCCCTCCTAAGCTCTCCACACCACCACCATTACCACATTCATCACCACCACCACCACCACCACCACCACCACCACCACCACCACCACCACCACCACCACCACCACCACCACTATCACCACCACCACCATTACCACCACCACCATCACCACCAAAATACGAAATATACCACACTACCGTAGATAACAGTGAAGTCGCCACCTGCAGTGAAGTCGCCAGGCGCCAAATATTACGAATTATAGCATCACTACTGATTTTTATGTGCCACTGAAGATGTTACACAGTAGTTTATATAATGACTGTATAATCTACCCTGTTTCAGCGTTGTTTTATGCTTTGTATCTGCGAGTATA
>JACEEZ010003751.1:138073-140573 GCA_016584305.1 Chionoecetes opilio | reverse complement strand
CAGTTTTTTTATTATTTCATTTTTTTGGAGTGATTTCAGTTTTCTTTTTAAGTGATTTCAGTTTTTTTTTAAGTGATTTCAGTTTTTTTGGAGTGATTTCAGTTTTTTTTAGTGATTTTAGTTTTTTTGGAGTGATTTCAGTTTTTTTTAGTGATTTCAGTTTTTTTTAAGTGATTTCAGTTTTTTTTGAGTGATTTCATTTTTTTTTTGAGTGATTTCATTTTTTTTTTGAGTGATTTCAGTTTTTTTTGAGTGATTTCAGTTTTTTTGGAGTGATTTCAGTTTTTTTTTGAGTGATTTCAGTTTTTATTTGAGTGATTTCAGTTTTTTTTGAGTGATTTCAGTTTTTTTGGAGTGATTTCAGTTTTTTTGGGGTGATTTCAGTTTTTTTGGAGTGATTTCAGTTTTTTTGGAGTGATTTCAGTTTTTTTGGAGTGATTTCAGTTTTTTTTGAGTGATTTCAGTTTTTTTTAGAGTGATTTCAGTTTTTTTTAGTGATTTTTTTTTTTTTAGTGCGTGTGATTTTCGTAATAGTATTTAATTATTTTCCTACTGCTTCTATTGATGTTGTATTCAATTTCGTTCTTAGTTCCAATTTAAGAGTCAGTGGGTAGGTATCTTGTAATTATTAGCTTAGCCTCTTCTTTATTTCAATTCCCTCCTGGTGTAATGTTTCCTAACCCATTCTTAAATACACGTCTTGCATATTTTATTTTCACTTTCCTTTATCATCTTTTTCATCTTTTCTCATCTTTTCTCATCTATTCTCCATTCCCTGTCATTTTTTCTCATCTTTTCTCATCATTTCTCATCTTTTCTCATCATTTCTCATCTTTTCTCATCATTTCTCATCATTTCTCATCTTTTCTCATCATTTCTCATCATTTCTCATCATTTCTCATCATTTCTCATCTTTTCTCATCATTTCTCATCTTTTCTCATCTTTTCTCATCATTTCTCATCTTTTCTCATCTATTCTCCATTCCCTGTCATCTTTTCTCCTCATTTCTCATCATTTCTCATCTTTTCTCATCTTTTCTCATCATTTCTCATAATTTATCATCTTTTCTCATCATTTCTCATCTTTTCTCATCTATTCTCCATTCCCTGTCATTTTTTTCTTCTCGCATCTGTAACCTTCACTTCCTCCTCTTATTATATTCTCAGGGCGTTTTCCTACCTGCACTTTGCCCTCGATAGCCTCCTAATCCCTCCTTTGCATACCTGTTCTTATATGCCTTGTCACTCTTCCTTGATTTCTTTTAATATTCCTTTAACTATTTTTTCCCTCATCTTGACTTTCCTTTTTAGTTTCCTGACTTTGGAATTCCTCGACTCATTTTTTTTCGATTTTTTTTCTCTCGTCATTCCTGCTTGGTTTAATACGTTTCTTGACCTTTTAAGAATGTGTACAGGGCGGTAAGGTTGGTTTTTCTTCGTTGTGTGTGTGTGTGTGTGTGGTGTGTGTGTGTGTGTGTGTGTGTGTGTGTGTGTGTGTGTGTGTGTGAAGGGAAGGGTGAAGGGTGTCATTGTGGATTTTCTTGTTTTTATCCTCGCGTCTCAATCGAATTACTGAGCAATTTTTTCAGTTCAATTTACTTTGCATACATTACACTCTCTCTCTCTCTCTCTCTCTCTCTCTCTCTCTCTCTCTCTCTCTCTCTCCTCTCTCTCCTCTCTCTTCCTCTCTCTCTCTCTCTTTTTCTCTCTCTCTCTCTCTCTCTCTCTTCCCCTTACCGTTACGTCATTTCCCATTTCTTTCATTTGCATTGGTACTCTTCTTTCCTTTCTCTGCGATTGATTAATTTGACTTTTCGTACATTTCTTTCTTGTCTTTCGTTATTCTTTACACTCTCTCTCTCTCTCTCTCTCTCTCTCTCTCTCTCTCTCTCTCTTCTCTGCGTCAGTAAGGTTGTAGAGACTGAGTTCGAATGTGCACGTCCCTGTGCATTCGTCAGCGTCGGTCCGCTAGTTCGTGCTGCTGCGGCGCTTTGTATAGCATCCTTATTGTCTTCAAGTGTCTAAAGGATAAAATCTCTTATCTCTCTCTCTCTCTCTCTCTCTCCTCTCTCTCTCTCTCTTCTCTCTCTCTCTCTCTCTCTCTCTCTCTCTCTCTCTCTCCTCTCTCTCTCTCTCTCTCTAATAAAGCCTTGTATGATAGCATTTGTTACCTTATTTCTTTAACTGAATATGAATGAGACAAAGTAAAGTAAACACACACACAAAACACACACACACACACACACACACACACACACACACACACACACACACACACACACACACTCAACTCACACACATGAGGAGAGAGAGAGAGAGAGAGAGAGAGAGAGAGGAGTGAGAGAGAGAGAGAGGAGAGAGAGAGAGAGAGAGAGATAAGCCTATAGGCGGCACACCACAGAAAACACTAATTAACTGGATCGTGACTGTTGGCAACGCTCACACCTGGATGCAGCATTGCCAACGCCATCTAACCACCACTACCAACGACACGCAGACA
>JACEEZ010003751.1:115573-130573 GCA_016584305.1 Chionoecetes opilio | reverse complement strand
GAGAGAGAGATTGGCTTCACTTTTTTTCGTTCGTAGTCAATGACAGGTGGAATAATTCTCTTGCGTTGATTATACCCGCGTTCACAGGGCTTTTAACACACACACACACACACACACACACACACACACACACACACACACACACACACACACACACACACACACACACACACACACACACAACACAACACACACACACACCACACACACACACACAACACACACCACACACAACACACACACAGCACACGCACACACACACACACACACACCACACACACACACACACCACAAACACACACATGCACGTCTCTGTAGCAAGAATAAAGTTATATGCATGAACATAACAGCGGCGAGGTGGTGATGATGATGGAGATGGAGGAGGAATGGAAGGGGAGGAGGGATGGAAGGGGAGATGAAAAGGGGTGAAAGGGTGAAGGGGTGAGGGTGGGGCAGGCAGGGAGAAGGGGATAGCAGGCAGTAGGGATCAGGTATGAAGGAGAGGGGATGAGAGGGAGGAGAGGGATGAGGATAGATAGGATAGGGTTGAGTGGGCAGGAATGTAAGAGGGTGAGGGAATTGAGAGTAAGGAGAGGGAGGGAAGGAGTGTGTGGGGAGAGGGAAGAGGTGGAGGGAAGGAGGGATGGGGGGAGAGAATGTGGGGGAGGGAAGGAGGGAAAAGGAGAGAGAGAAGGGATGGAGGGATGGAGAGTGTTGGGGAGAGAAAGGGTTGGAGGGAAAGATAGTGTGGGGGGAGGGAAAGAGTGTGGAGGAAAGGAGGGATGGAGGGGTGTGTGGAGGAGAGAATAGGTGGAGGGATGGAGTGTGGGGAGAGAAGGGATGGAGGGATAGAGAGTGGAGGAGAAGGGAAGAAGAAGTGTGGAGGAGAGAGAAGGGGTGGAGGGAAGGAGTGTGGAGGGAATAGAAGGGGTGGAGGGAAGGGGTGGAGGGATAGAGAGAAGAGGGAGGGGAGGGTTGGAGGGGCGTGGCTATCTGGTCATCATGTAGTGAGGTGTAAGTTATTAAGAAGGCTTTTCACGCCTGGAAATTTGCATAATGAGGAGAGGAATCGCCCGCTATTATGAAGCCTGGTAATGGTGTGGCGATGGGCGGTGCTGAGGGCTCAAATTCATGGTGCTCAGGACTCTTTTGGTGCTCAGTGGTCATTGCTCAGCACTCAGCACTCAAACTCTTAGGAATATATGAATTAAACCTTATCGTTCACTCTCGGTATGTATCGCTCAGTGCTCAGATATTTGGCGCTTACATGCTCAGTGCTCAAATCCATGGTGCTCAGTGACTCATTTGAGGTGCTTACATAGGAATACATAGGAAGAACAGATACCAGAAGACCTATTGGTATTATAACGAGGGTATCTGCTGAACTACATACCACTAACTATCAAACAACATGTAAGAGAACAGTTGGAAAAGGATACCATGTCCCTAAAGAAGATAGGAACATGGGAAGTTTCGTAGTTGAATTTAGAATGAGAGGATAAAATACTTAGACGTCATTGCTCAGCACTCAACCTTTTAGGAATATAAGAATTAAACCTTATTTTTGTTAGCTATATTTACATCTATTACATGTTAACTTAGAAGCAAAAAATATATTAAAAACCCCAGCAATAGATGAGTGAATAGATGACATTTTATCCTCTCATTCTAAATTAACAGTATACGAAACTCCCCTGTTCCTATCTTCTTTAGGGACATGGTATCCTTTTCCAACTGTTCTCTTACATGTAGTTTGATAGTTAGTGGTATGTAGTTCTGCAGATACCCTCGTTATAAACAAATAGGTCTTCTGGTATCTGTTCTTCCTATGTGTTCCTATGTTACTCTCTCAGTATCGTTCAGTACTCAAGAGTTTAGGTTTACCGTCGTTCATGTGGTATGTGCTCAGTGGTATGTCCCATGTGGTATGTGCTCAGTGGCAAGATATATAGACTTTTAAAGTATATAAAGATAGTATGTCTATTACTCTTGCTCAGTGGTATGTCCCATGTGGTATGTGCGTCCATGTGGTATGTGCGTCCATGTGGTATGTGCGTCCATGTGGTATGTGCGTCCATGTAGTATGTGCGTCCATGTGGTATATGCGTCCATGTGGTATGTGCGTCCATGTGGTATGTATGTGCGTCCATGTGGTATGTGCGTCCATGTGGTATGTGCGTCCATGTGGTATATGCGTCCATGTGGTATGTGCGTCCATGTGGTATGTGCGTCCATGTGGTATGTGCGTC
Organism: Chionoecetes opilio; assembly: GCA_016584305.1. NCBI lineage: Eukaryota > Metazoa > Arthropoda > Malacostraca > Decapoda > Majidae > Chionoecetes > Chionoecetes opilio. The sequence goes on along the minus strand of JACEEZ010003751.1, from coordinate 128,324 downwards.
CATGTGGTATATGCGTCCATGTGGTATGTGCGTCCATGTGGTATGTGCGTCCATGTGGTATGTGCGTCCATGTGGTATGTGCTCAGTGCTCTCAGGTGCTCAGTCCACCCCCCCCCCCGCTCCCCACAAAGGACGGTTTCATCTTTATAAATCGGTTAAATTTTTAATATTTCACTTTGGGGCGCGCGGGGAGGGTGCTTAGCTGGGTTATTGCTGGGATCGATCATGTCATTAGCGACAGTATCTCAGCTATTAATCTCTCCCCCTCCCTGCCTCCCTGCCTCCCTGCCTCCCTCCCTGCCTCACACCCTGCCTCCCTTTGCCTCTCTCCCTTTTCCTTTCTCCTTTCTCCCTGTCACCGTTTCTGTCCATCCCGATTTGCCTTCCATCACTATCCCGTTTTTTCTTGTTTTGATGTTATAGTAATGGGACAGAGAGAGAGAGAGAGAGAGAGAGAGAGAGAGAGAGAGAGAGAGAGAGAGAGAGAGAGAGAGAGAGAGAGAGAGAGAGAGAGAGAGAGATTAGTCACAATTATCTTGCGGAAAATGCATATTACACGCCAAACATATTCTTCAGACCGACGCTCACGTGCACACACACACACACACACACACACACACACGCACACGCACACGCACACACACACACACACACACACCACACGCACACGCACACACACACACACACACACACCTTACTATGAAGATGATGATAATGATGTTAACAGAAATGATAATATACCGAAAAATCACTGATAAGAATATGAAGATAAAAATGGCGATAAAATAACAAGTGTAAAAAATCAATAAAATACTTACAATTATTCTTCTGATCAATATTTTAAACGAACAATAATTGATTCTATAAATGATATAGATAATGATGTCTTTTTTTTAATATTCACGAAACCATAATACTTCACCGGTCGCTAAATTACTAAAGGAAAGGAGAGGAGTGGCAGAGAGAGAGAGAGAGAGAGAGAGAGAGAGAGAGAGAGAGAGAGAGAGAGAGAGAGAGAGAGAGAGAGAGAGAGAGAGAGAGAGAAGAGAGAGGAGAGAGAGAGAGGGGAGAGAGAGAGCGAACCAGAGAGGAGAGAGATGAGAGAGAGGAGAGAGGGAGAGAGAGAGAGAGAGAGAGAGAGAGAGAGAACCATTAATCTTTACGTGAAAATAATAAACCATAAATCATAATAAGTAATAATGAATCCAGGTGTGTTGATGATCCTTCTTTACATAATCACTCTATTGTGTAACCTTATTTTTATCCCTTTTTAGTGACATTATTAGATAGAGTGTGTGATTAGGGATTGGACAGGTGTTAGGATTCACTCCAATCAGTGAGAAGAGTGATGGGAGAGTGATTAGATGATGGAGATGAGAGAGAGAGAGAGAGAGACGGAGAGGAGGAGAGAGAGAGGAGAGGAGAGGAGAGAGAGAGAGAGAGAGAGAGAGAGAGAGAGAGAGAGAGAGAGAGAGAGAGGAGAGAGAAGAGAGAGAGAGAGAGAGAGAGAGAGATTTATGCATTGTCAAACGTTCTCATCATCATATTTTAAAACATTTTCACTTTTCTCCTTATTTCCTTTTCTACCTTATCTGAAGAACTCGCACAATGGTTTCTATGTCTTTTATCCTCCTCCTCCTCCTCCTCCTCCTCCTCCTCCTCCTCCTCCTCCTCCTCCCTCCTCCTCCTCCTCTCCTCCTCCTCCTCCTCCTCCTCCTCCTCCTCTCTGACATCTCCCATTAATTCTCCTCGAACCAATAATTAATCAGTCTTCTATCCTCTCACCACCCATTCGAAACCCTCACAAGAATCCTTCAGGTCTTTACGTTCTTATAATTCCTCTCCTACTTACATTTGTTTATCGCATTCACCTATTCCTAACGTCGTTTAAACACAATGAAATAATATAAGTATGTTTTTAGTACATAGTTGTTGCATCATTGTTACTTCTTACCGTCATTGTGTTTTTCTATGCGTTTTTATTTCATCCCTCGCGATTATTTATTTTATTTTATTGATGCCTTTTGAAGATTAGAAGTTCATGTTTTATTTAATTGTGTTGCGTTATAGTTAGTTACCTTTTTAGCGTTGATTGTGTTTTTCTATGCGTTTTCATACCTTGATTGTTTATTTTATTGTATTCATACCATCGTGTTAGGGAGGTTTTAGTTAAGTTTGCGGAGAATTTTTTTTTTTTTGCTTTCTCGTTTTTTTCGATTGGGTTCTAGTATCTTTTTTTTTTTTTTTTTTTTTTTTTTTTTTTTTTTTTTTTTTTTTTTTTTTTTAGCGATTCCGTTTAGTCTCCGCTTCCCAGCCTCGCACAATCGTCATATACATATTTACGTTACATGTTTTATTGGGTTGGTTTCTGTGTGTTGTTAAGGTTACAAGCGTGCCTCGCGGTCTGATGATACGTTGCGTCTCGGGCATGACAAGGTAGAAGACGGACGCTGCGACCTCGGGAGGAATGCGACGCCAGTTTGGATTCTGTCGTGAAAGTTCTGAAGGGGAAAAAATGCCTACCAAAAACAGAACACACACAGAGATGTTAAACAGACAGACATATATAGAGAAACAGACAGAGACAGACAGACATGTACCTATCTGGAACCGAGTATGTGGCGAAGGCTTTTCATAGATAACTTGTCTTTACCATGTTAGTGTAGAATACTGTCTTTGATGTATTTGTGTCTATAGTTTTTACTCAATAGTATTAACGAAAAAAAATACTGCTATAGTCTATTTTTTTTAATGAGGCCCAAAATCCTGCCCCCTTGCTGCTTACTGACTGATATTTGATGCCAGGAGAAGGGAATACTACGCTTCTTCTTAATTTCAGTTGTATTTTATCATAGTTAATCATAGTATCAGATAAACATAGACATCCTTTTAAGCATGAGACCTTAAGATAACATGAAATTTTTGCCTTGTTAAAAAAATAGACTATAGTTGATAAGTTTTACGATTTTGTTCACATTTTTACGGATCTAGAGTATTTGAAAAGCCATTAGTGTTTCCCTCGACATAAAAACATATTTATTAGATTAGATTAGTAGGCTATATATTAGATTATTATATATTCGATAAATAATTGATTCGAAAATTTCCTCGCCTGTCAGTCCTGGAAGTGAAAAGTTTCCCCTAACCAGACATCTAGAATATTGGAAAAGGCATTTGTGTTTACTTGGATATAGAAATACTTAGAATATTTATATCATAGGTTAGGTTAGGTTAGGTTAGGTTAGGCATCTAGAATATTTGAAAAGGCATTTGTGTTTACTTAGACAGAAATAATTAGAATATTTATATCATTAGAAATTTGGAGGATGTCGCCAGTCAGTCCCGGAAGTAAAAAGTTTCCCCAAACAAGACATGAGGCGCGGTAGGTAGTCAGTCTATCCGGAAACATTTTTTTATTCTTTTTTATTTCCCTTTTTTTTTTTTTATGATTTTTATTATGATTTTTTTTTGGTAGTCTATCCGGAAACTTTTTTTTTCCCATTTTTAATTTTTTTATTATTTTTGTTATTATTTTTTTTTTTCGGTAGTCTATCCGGAAACATTATTTTTTTTTTTCCATTTTTTTTAAATTATTATTATTATTTTTTTTTTTTCGGTAGTCTATCCGGAACCTTTTTTTTTTCCCCATTTTTTTTTTTTATTATTTTTAATATTAAGATTTTTTTTTATTTCCCCACATCATACTACATGACGTACAATATCATGTTGGTAAATCGAATACTTAAGAGACAGATCGATAAAGGATGATATAACCGTTCGCACCAAAATATATCCTGGTGTTTCAACCAAAGAACTATATAGGACAGATGGATGGACGTCGCCGCAGGAAGACAAAATACACGCGTCAGCCTACCATGACTTTCAATTTTTTTTATATGATTTAGATTATTATATTTGGCAAGAACAAGATCTCGTTCTTATGTGTCCTTCCTTTGATGTCACTCACGCACGCTAGGTTCATCTTTTTGTGTGTGGCATTGCAGTTTGACTTAACAAGGTATTTCGTTAGAATGATTTCATATACAGTTACGGGGGAAATCCTCTGTGACCCGGGCTTGCACACACACACACACACACACACACACACACACACACACACGACACACACACACACACACACACACACACACACACACCACACACCCACACACACACACACCACACACCACACACACACACCACACACACACCACACACACACACACACACCACACCCACACACACCACACACACACACACACCACACACACACACACACCACACACACACACCTACACACACACACACACCACACACACACACACACACACACACACACACACCACACCACACCACACACACACCAACACCACACACCACACACACCACCACACACACACACACTACTCCGTTATATAACACTGAAGATTGTCGTGAATTCTTTAAATAAAATTGATCCACATCATAAAAGTGGCTCGAAACTGAAGATGATATAAATATTAATATTAAGAATCTAAAAAGCGTCCAATGATATGATGTAACACAAATATGCATTGATTTTTTATTTATAGCGTTAATGCTAACATAGATCACTGAATTATAGCTTAAAGATGATAGTAGAATGGTAGTTTATGGTATAAACTACCACACACACACACACACACACACACACACACACACACACACACACACACACACACACACACACACACACACACACACACACACACACACACACCTTGCAAGAAGTATTCAGGACTTCAAAGGCAAACTGGATAATAGTAGATTTGGAGACTGGACAATACGTGCATAGCTTTTTTCCTGTATGTTACAACTAGGTAAATACAAGTAGGTAAATACACACACACACACACACACACACACACACACACACACACACACACACACACACACACACACACACACACACACACACACACACACACACACACACACACACACACACACACACACACACACACACACACACACGCAGAATGGAAATTGATATCAAACAAAACGATGAGAAAATAAATAGAAACAAAAAACATAGTCAGATTAAATCACCAAAAAAAACCAGAGAAATGAAACAGTTTCACACCCACTTATTTTTTGGCTTAAAATTTTTAGCTTCTATTCGTGGTATATTTCAGTGCGTTTTATAGACAATATGTTCTTGCGTTGCGGCTATATATTGTTGTACTATTGTCTGAAGCAAGCGAAGCAAGCCCGGAAAGTTGTCTTTATAGCTTTATTGTTCTAAGAATGTCAGTGTTATTGGTCTGAGTGTGTGCGTTTTGTATTGAAATATGGATCTTATTGACATTATTTTTTGGTTCATGCAGTCATCTTTCATTTTCAAGCCTTGTCACTTTATTGTAATATTCATTTATTATCGTCATCCGTTATGGGTGTGTGTCTGTAAAAGCTGGTCACACACACACACACACACACACACACACACACACGACACACACACACACACACACACACACACACACACACACACCACACACCACACACCCACCACCCACCACCACCACCCACCCACACCACCCACCCACCCACCCACCCACCCACCCACCACCACCACCACCACGCACGCACGCACGCACACAAAGAGCACGACCAATTCGAGTAGCTAATATAAACGATCGATTATTCCATACGCCTTTGTGATTGGTTCCGCGCAAGGGCCGTATAACTCCTTCATTCCTACTCTCCTTACTACCTCCCAATCCTCCTTCTTCCTTCATTCCTTCCTTCCTTTCTTTTTTCCTTCCTTTCTTTTTCCTCCTTCTTCCTTCTCCTTCCTCCTTCCTTTCCTTTCCTTCCTTTCCTCCTTCTTCCTCCTTCCTTCCTTCCTTCTCCTTCCTTCCTTCCTTCCTTCCTTCCTTCCTTCCTTCCTTCCTTCCTTCCTTCCTTCCTTCCTTCCTTCCTTCCTTCCTTCCTTCCTTCCTTACTACACCCTCCTCCTTCCTTCCTTCCTTCCTTCACTACCCCAATCCTTCCTTCCTTCCTTCTTCCTCCCATTCCTTCCTTCCTTCCTTCTTCCTTCTACCCCAATCCCTTCCTTCCTTCCTTCTTCCTTCCTACTCTTCCACCCTTTCCTTCCTTTCCTTCTTCCTTCCTTCCTCCTCCTTCCTTCCTTCCTTCCTTCCTTCCATCTTCTTCCAAGTCCTCTTTTTCTGCCTCCTCATCATTCCAGCTAGCCTTTCACTCTTCCCTGCCTACACACACACACACACAACACACACACACACACACACACACACACACACACACACACACACACACACACACACACACACACACACACACACACACAGGATGGGGAGAGGAGACAGTGAGGGAGGGAGGAAGGGAATGAGACAAGGAGGCGATTACATTCCATAAATCGCAGCAACACCTCGCAAGAGCCCCGCCATCATCAGCGATTTAATGAGCCGAGGATGAAGACAGATCGGCGAGCACCATCACCCTCCTCCCCCCCTCAAGTCTCACCTCTCACCCTCCAACGCTGGTGAGAATAATAGGGAAGACCTGGAGGGGGAGGGAGGAGGAGAGGAGGAGGAGGAGGAGGGGGAAAGGGGGGAGGAGGAGGAGGAAAGGAGGAGGAGGGGAGGGGGAGGAGGAGAGGAGGAGGAGGCGGGTGTGATGATGTTGTGGTGGGTGGTAGAAGGCACGGCAACACCCCCTTTCTTTCCTCCCCCTCCTCCTCCTCCTCCTCCCCCCTCCTCCTCCCCCTCCTCTCCTCCCCCTCCTCCTCCTCCTCCTCCTCCCCCCCTATAGCCAGACTCGAGACCAGTGACGGGCGAGGATAATTTTTGATGAAGCGTCTTCATGATTGCCTCAGCCGCCGTCTCTCACCTCCTGCATTGGCGAGTCTAGTGCACAACCCCCCCCTTCTCTCTCTCTCTCTCTCTCTCTCTCTCTCTCTCTCTCTCTCTCTCTCTCTCTCTTCCTCCTAGCTCATCTCGACGTTAATTTCCCTTTATTCAATAGTCAAAGCGGAAGAGAGGAGAGAGAGAGAGGAGAGAGAGAGAGAGAGAGAGAGAGAGAGTAGAGAGAGGAGTGATAAAGGGGGAAAAGAGAGGGGGAAGAGAACAAGAAGAGGGGAAAGGAGAGTTTAGAGTAAAACCATTGTGTTCGTACGTACCCTTTGTCAGCCCTTCTCATAATACTTCCGGGATATCGGTTCGATCAGGGGCTCAGATGTAATAGTAATCAAAGCATTAAAAACATTACCAGACGGACTTGCCACCACTCGTCCAGCACAATGCCTTGCTGAGAGTGAGGGAGAGAGAGAAGGGGAGAGAGGGGATGGGGGAAGAAGAGAAGGGATGGGGGGATTTTGGGAAGGGAAGGGGGAGGGATGGAGAAAGTTGGAGAGGGGGATGGAGGGGAGGGAGGGAAGGGATGGGGGGGAGGAAAAGGGGATGGAGAGAAGGGGATGGAGGAAGGGAGAGAAGGGGATGGAGGGGATGGAGGAAGGGGAGAGAGAGAAGGGAGGAGGGGATGGAGGAAGGGAGAGAGGGATGGAGGGGAGGGAGGAAGGGAGAGAGGGAGAAGGGGATGGAGGGAAGGGAGAGAAGGGGATGGGGGAAAAGGGAGGGGGGAGAGGGAGAAGGGAGGAAGGGGGATGGAGGGGATGGAGGAAGGGAGAGAGGGGATGGGAGGAAGGGAGGGAAGGGAGGATGGAGGATGGAGGAGAGAAGGGGATAGAGGAAGCAGGAAAGAAAAAGGGGGAAAGGGATGGAAGGGAGGAGAGGGTGAAAGAAAGAAGGAGGGAAGGGATGGAAGTGAAGAGAGGAAGGGAGAGTGAATGGAGGATAGGAAGAAGTGGAAAAGGGATGTAAGGGAGGAGAGAGAGGGGAAAAGGAATGAAAGGGAGTAGAGGGAATGAAGAAAACAAGAAAGAAAGAAGGGGGAAAGAAAGGGATAGAAGGAGGAGAGGGAGAGAGATGGAAGGGAGAGAGAGAGAGAGAGAGAGAGAGAGAGAGAGAGAGAGAGAGAGAGAGAGAGAGAGAGGAGAGAGAGAGAGAGAGAGGAGAGAGAGGAGAGAGAGGACGGAGGAAATAAAGAAGGGGGATGGAATAGAAGGGGAGGGGGATAGAGGATAGGGGGACACTACTATAAGAGGAGGTGCTGTATATCACTTGAGGCAGCTTCATTATGGTGCTAATTGCGTCTGTTGTCAATGGTACGTCTAAGTTATGGAGGACGTTTTGCCCCTGGCGTGTCGTTTTCCCATTATCTTGTTTACAAAGGGTTAAATGGGCCTTCAGGGATCACTCGCGCGCCGCTTGATCAAGAGGAACTAATATAAGACTCGGGTGACCTCTGGCGGGGCGGCGTCTTTTGGTGGTGATGGTGGTGGTGGTTATTTAAAGGGAATATACAATTTTTTTTTATTGCGTATACTTCTCCCTATTTCCTTAAAGTCTTATCTCTATATCCATGTCTCCTTTGAGCTATTTTTTCCCTACACACTCAGAAATAAGGGGTATATTAAGGGTGGAATTGTTACATCACACCATCACTACCCTTTTTATACCCTATGTCCAGGCTGGAGGGTAGATGCTGCTGATTATACCCTTCATCAAACCCTTTATACCCTTTAAAGACGAGAGGGATGAGAAAGGGTATATTTTGGGGTTGGAAAAAGGGTAATTTAGGGTTGAAAAAGGGTATATTTGTAAGGGTAGAAAAAGGGTAGCAGTATTTCCCCAATCACTACAAATACCCTTTTTCTACCCTTTTCCTACCCTTCTTTCTAAGATGTATGCATGATTTTCACGGGTCACTTCTCTCTCTCTCTCCCCTCCCCTCTCTCTCTCTCTCTCTTCCTCTCTCTCTTCTCTCTCTCTCTCTCTCTTTTCTCTCTCTCTCTCTCTTCTCTCTCTCCTCTCTCTCTCTCCTCTCTCTCTCTCCCCTCTCTCTCTCCTCTCTCTCTCCCTCCTCCTCTCTCTCTCTCTCTTCTCTCTTCATCTCTCTCTCTCTTTTACTGTCTTGTCACTTATTATCTCCTTCATAACACTATTTTTCTCGTCTCTTTTTTCTCACTCCTCAGGCAGTGTCATTTGTCATAGGTGGATGTGTGTCATCTTTCCTGTGTGTGTGTGTGTGTGTGTGTGTGTGTGTGTGTGTGTGTGTGTGTATGTATGTGTGTGTGTGCGTCCTCCCGACATCACCAATCAGGGTTTATGAAGCCTGTGACAACCTCGTGATATATTGTAAATGAACTGCGAATGACCGACCCCATCAACCTGCCTCGCCCTGCCTCATCCCTGCCTCATCCCTGCCTCCTCCCTGCCTCCTCCCTGCCTCTAATACCTCTCTCACCTCCTTCACTCCTATCTCCTCTCCCTCCTATGTCTTCTTTTCTATTCCCTTCCTCTTCTATCATTCTATTCTTTCTATATTCCTTCTTTTTTTAACTTATTTTTACATTACATTACATTAAATTTTTACATATTACGGATCTTATATCCTCCTGTCTTTCATTTTCTTCTTTCCTTTCTTCCTTCATTAACTCTCTAACCTCCTTCAAGTTCTTTCCTATATTTTCCTCCTCCTTCTATCTATCTCTCTTCTATTTATCTTCGGTTATTTTCGTCTTTCATTTTATTTATTATTTCCTTCCTTTCTTTTCTCTTTTTACATTTTCTACATACTTATCTATCTTCCTTTTTTTTTATCCTTCACTCTTCCGTACCATTTTAATTTCCTTGTTCAATTTTTATTGATCTTATAACTTCCTGTCTTTCATTTTATTCTTTCCTTCATTTCTTTGCTCTTTTTACCTTCTCCTTTTTCTTCTCCTTCTCTTCTCCTCCCCTTCTCCATCTCCTTTTTCTTTTACTATCTCCTCGTTCTCCTTTTATCTCTCATTTTCTGTTCCCTTCCTCTTTTTCTTATATTATTTTTCTCTTTTTACATTTTCTACATACTTATCTATCTTCCTTTTTCTATCCTTCACTCTTCCGTACCATTTAAATTGTCTTGTTTTCCCACTCTACGTCTTCTGCCTATTCATAAACTATACAAACTCTTCTTTCTTTCTTTCTTTCTTTCTTCCAATCTTATTTATTAGTCTCACCTTTTTATTCTCCTTGTCTTCATTCCCTCTGTCTTCGCTATTTCTGTTCTTCTATTTCTGTTCTACTTGTTCGGTAGCGGAGTGGTTAGCGTCTCAGACTGGCGTTCTCGGTGACTCGAGTTCGATCCCCGAAGAAAACCAAAATTCGCACGTCGATGGGCCTTAAGACACCCACATGCCCGCCCATCACTCTACTTCGATGGAGTGCATCGAGGGCACAGGGGAGCGGCATGACCAGTCTAACACAGGCGTCACTATAAGAATCCTGCCTGCGCTACCACGGGCGAGGACCAACCATTAGAGGCCCTCAAGTGAACCTCCAGAGCCTACCATCCGAGTCCTGGGTCACCACTGCCTACAGGCGCTATAGGCACAAATTAAAAAAACAAAAACAAAAAAAACAAAAACAAAAAAATTAGCTATTTTATATTCTGTCTCTCTATTCGTCCTGTCGGCCCTTCGTCCCTTCCCAATCTATAATTCACTTGTAGTTTCGTAGGGTGCAAGTAAGAGGGAGAATATACGTGGGGAGAGTAACCTATGAATTAAATTTGAATCCGTATTGTTTTATAGTGTTCGTGGTGGTGGTGGTGGGGGTGGTAGTGGTGGTGGTGGTAGTGGTGGTGGTGGTGTGGTGGTGGCGGTGGTGGGAGTGGTAGTGGTGGTGGTGGTGGTGGTGGTGTAGTGGTGGTAGTAGTGGTAGTAGTGGTGGTGATTATGAATAGCATGTTTATGTACCTTGGGGAAAATATTTTGTCATGCCATGTGTAGAAGTCGACATGAAACGTGATTCTGAGTAAAAATCATGACTTATTAAACACTTTTTTTGTTTTTCTGTATACGATCGTTGTGTTATGTGGCGAAGTTATTTTCTATCAGCTCGTTTTTCTTTCATTATTTAGAGCAAAGGAATGCGTGCAAGTCTTGTTATTCCCTCAAATTAACAAGAGTTTCATGTCTATCAAGCATTTCTCTCTTTCTTATTTTTAACTCATTATTTTAGCTTCCCCCAACCACCTCCTTTCCTTGTCTTTCGTCCCTCCCTTACTCCTTTGCCCCTTGTTCCTCCTCCTCCTCCTTCCACAGTCTGTTTCTCCTCCTTCTTCTCCTCCTACTCCTACACCCTGTTCCTCCTCCTTCTCTTCCTACACCCTGTTTCTTCTCCTTCTCCTCCTCCTCCTCCTGCTCGTACACCCTGTTCTCCTCCTCCTCCTCCTCCTCCTCCCACACCCTGCTCCTCTTCCTTCTCCTCCTCCTCCTCCTCCTCTTCCCACACCCTGTTCCTCCTCCTCCTCCTCCTCCTCCTCTTCCCACACCCTGTTCCTCCTCCTCCTTTCCCTCCCCTCCTCCTCCTCCTCCTCCTCCTCCTCCTCCTCCCCTCCTCCTCCTCCTCCTCCTCCTCTCCTCCTCCTCCTCCTCCTCCTCCTCCTCCTCTCCTCCTCTCCTCCTCCTCCTCCTCCTCCCACATTCACATTTCTTCCAATTTACCCAAAGCGAGTAATCTGGAAAGAAGCGTTGTCGGTGGCGGTGTGGTTCCGACGTCTCGATTTCGCTTCCCATAAATTCATTACTGACCAGGGGAGAAGTGTCGCTGCAAATCAAGGGTAATGAAAGTATTGTTCTTCCCACCGTTTCCAATAGCAATCAGTTCGGGAGTCGAGACGGGGGACCTAGGGCGGCGGCGGGGGGTGGGGGGTGGGGGGGGTTACTGCCTCTAGTACTTCAGGCTTTCGGTTACGGGGTGTTAAGGCGTGTGTGGGTTGTGTTGGGTGAGGCTCTATCGCCCCTGAGACCCCGGACGATCGGTAAATTGACTCAATATTTGTTCAAGAAACGGGCACTGGGGGGGCCTTGGGGTCTCTGGGGGTCTGCTCTGGGGGGCTCATGGGGTGTAGGAGTCCGCCGATCCCCGAGCTCCAAGTGGTCACCCTAATGAGAAGTAATGGGGAATGATGAGGAAGAATGGGGAAAAAATGGGAAGTGATGATCGGAAAGCGTCAGACGTTTATTTGGTCGATCGAGAAAGAGAGAGGAGAGAGAGAGGAGAGAGAGAGAGAGAGAGAGAGAGAGGAGAGAGAGAAGAGAGAGAGAGAGAGAGGAGAGAGAGAGAGAGAGAGATGAGAGAAGAGAGAGAGAGAGAGAAGAGATGAGAGGAGAGAGAGAGGAGAGAGAGAGGAGAGAGAGGCTGAGCAGTGATGGGGAAGGAAGGGAGGGAGGAAGGGTGAGAATGAAGGCAAATGTGGTTCTTTTTATCCTGTGTATACCATGTGTGTGTGTGTGTGTGTGTGTGTGTGTGTGTGTGTGTGTGTGTGTGTTCATGTGCAATATATTAATTTTTCCACCGATTTTGTCACTTGCTCCAGTATGCCAGAACTATGAAAAAATAATAATGATTGGCCGTCTACATATTTTATTCGAATGGTTGGTATTTTAGGGCTGATTTCTCGTGACCTGCGAATCATGCGTCACCTTAGAAAAATTCAGGTGACCTATGTTTGTGTACACGTAGTAAATTTTTTGTATACGCGTCTACTATATTTTTCGTATACCACTATGATCATATAACAGTTAAGGGTATGACGTGCCTTGAGGAGGAGGGGGAAGAAGGGGAAAAGGGGAAGGGTGAGGGATAAGGAGGGGAAGGGTGAG
>JACEEZ010003751.1:105573-110573 GCA_016584305.1 Chionoecetes opilio | reverse complement strand
ATTCTTTTTTTTCATTAGTCATTCATCTCATCCTCCTCTTTTGTTCATGTCCATCTTGTCCGCCTTTCACGATGTATATAAACAAGGTGATGATAATTATTAAAGTGAAGGTGAGGGCATGTTGGCTATATGCCTATATCCGTGTGTGTGTGTGTGTGTGTGTGTACGCAGCGGGAAGGAAGAAAAGATCAATAACGGAAGAAATATGATGAGAAAAGAGAACGAAATGAAGGAGGAGAAGGAATAGATTAGGAGGATTTTCAGGAAGAGGTAGGTGTACTTTGATGACTAGAAGAGATGGATCAGGAGGAGGAGGAGGCTGGTTTGAGTGTTGAAGTCGTGGTCAAGAAGGCGTCGTGCAGGGGTCGGGAGGAGGGTTCGATGTAAGCTGCCCTCTCATTACCTGTCGTGGCGGCGAGGTGGATGAGAGGGCTGGGCGGCGGGATTGACAGGTGGGGGTGAGTGGATGACGGGCCGCGACGATTAGCCCCCCCCCCCCTTCGTCCCCCCCCCACGATAACACTGTTCATTTTGCTCTTGATGTCTGATAAGCGGCGTGTGTCACTGGTTTCTTGAGGGAGTGTTATCATTAAAGCACTCTCCCCTCTACCCACCCTTTTTTCTCCCTATTTCATCTCCCCCCCTTTCCATCTTCCCTTCTCCCTAAGTCTCCTTATTCATGTTGTATTCTCCTCCCCCTTTCCTATCCCTCCCCTCTTCCCCCTTTGCCCCCTTATCTCTATCCCCCTTTACCTAGTCTCCTTATTTATGTTCTATCCCTTTCTCCTATCCTATCTATTCTCTTCCTCCTGTTCCTTATCTGTTTATTAGTTATGCACACTTTTCCCCTTTCGTCAACTATTCCCTTTACCATGTTTTTATAATTTTTACCATGGCCTCCCTTTCTCCCTTTACATTATCTAAATCTCCTGTACTTTTTATTCAGTGTCTTAATTTCCTCCTATGGTGTTTTTTTCTTCTCTGTAATCAACCTTCCTTCTCATCTCTTCCTTTCCCTTCCCTTACGCTCACATACTCATCTTGAACTCACTTCCTGACCGCCTTCCCTTACTCCCCTATCTGCCTTACACCACCTTCACTCACTCCCCTCCTACCCCCAGTCTGGTTCTCCTCAACCCATAAAACCCCCTACCACTTCACTCCCCCCTCTACCCCACCCCATGACCTCAACCCCTTATCAAAAAATGCAACACGCGGCTAAACCTACCTCTAACCCTCTGTCCCGTCCCTCCTTCATTCCCCCCTTCACTCTCAACAACCTTCCTTCCTTCAGTACCCACCTGTCCGCCGTCCCTCTCAACAAACCCTCCTTCCTTCATTTCCCCTTTCCCTACCGCTCTAACAACCCCCTTCTTCATCATCCCCTTGCACTCTCCCCTCTCAACAACCCTCCTTCCTTCATTCGCTCCCTTATCCTGCCCCTCTCAACAACCCTCCTTCCTTCATTACCCCTTCCCCTCCCCTCTCAACAACCCTCCTTCCTTCATTCCCCACTCCTCCCCTCTCAACAACCCTCCTTCCTTCATTACCCCTTCCCCTCCCCTCTCAACAACCTCCTTCCTTCATTCCCCCTTCCTCCCCTCTCAACAACCCTCCTTCCTTCATTCCCCCCTTATCCTCCCCTCTCAACAACCCTCCCTCCTTCATCCCCCCTCCCCCCATCTTACCCACTAAAACAAGAGAACAGGGGCGGATACAATTGTGTAAGGCATCAGTCAGTGTAAATTTATCACTAAACTGACCAGCAACGTCATTTTGGGAAGGGGGAGAAGGAGGCAGAGGAGGGAAGGGAGGGGATAGGTAAGGGAAAATAAAGCGATTATTTTTTTTAGGGTTAGTGTTGTATTTATTTATTTTTTTCGGTCTTAGATGCGAGAGGCGTGACGAAGAGGCGGACAGAAGGGAGGGAGGTTTGGAGAGTGTCTGTATATCAAGGGGAAGTTGAAGGGGAGGAGGGGAGGAGAGGGAGAAGGGAGGGGAAGGAAGAGGCTGCAAGGGAGAAGGGAGGAAGGGGGTTTCAGGTAGCGGGGCATGTATGAAAGTTAGTTGGAAGAGGAAGAATAGAGGAGAAAAAGATGCTAACTGTAATATTTTAGCCTCGAAAACATTATATTCGATTGACTCCATTTCCTTCCCGTGTTGAATAGTTTCCTTTTTTTCATATCTCATCGTAGTACATTAATAGTTTTTACCCTCCAGCGCTACTGTACATAGAATAAGGAAAGGAGGATGGGAAGAGAAGGAGGAAAGGAGAGAGGGAGGGAAGGAAGGAAGAAGGAGGGTAGGAAGGAAGGGAGGGAAGAAGGAAGAAGGGAAGAAAGGCGATGACTAGACACACTCGCTAATGAGTCACCGGCGGCTTCTTCCTCTGATGGCTTCATTCCTCCTCCTCCTCCTCCTCCTCCTCCTCCTCCTCCTCCTCCTCCTCCTCCTCCTCCTCCTCCTCCTCCTCCTCCTCCTCCTCCTCCTCCTCCTCCTCCTCCTCCTCCTCCTCCTCTGATTAGTTGTAGTGGTAGTGGTAGTTGTAGTTAGTATATTTCATACCCTATTTTTCTGCACTATGAAACTTCCATGTTCCTATCTTCTTTTAAGGACATGGTATCCTTTTCCAACTGTTTTCTTACAAGTAGTTGATAGTTAGTAGTATGTAGTTCAGCAGATACCCTCGTCATGGGTCTCCTGGTGTCTGTTATTCCTATGTAATCCTATGTAATCCTCCTCCTCCTCCTCCTCCTCCTCCTCCTCCTCCTCCTCCTCCTCCTCCTCCTCCTCCTCCTCCCCCTCCTCCTCCTCCTCCTTCTCCTCCTTCTCCCCCCCCCTCTTCCTCCTCCTCCTCAACATAAACAAATCACACAATCCCGGACACCCACCTTTCCAAACACCTCGTCATTTACGTATAAACGGACATGTCATTAATCACCCTCCCTTAACAGTCTTCGTTAACAATTACTCTTCTCATCTTTGTTAATGGTTACTCACTCCATTGTTGGTAATTTTTCTGTTTTTGGTATCCATCCCTTTCGTGTTCATATATTTCTTTTACTGACGCTGCTCTAACTACTATTATTCCTTCGCTTTTTTTCATATCCCCTTCGTCTTCCTGCGTTGTCTCGGCGTCGTTATTGTGTTCTTATGTCGTTTTCGAAGGAGGTGGAAGTGCGACCAAGAAAAGGAGCATATGTGGAAGGCGAGTGGACCATGAAAGGGTGTTGGAATGGGACGTAGTGGAGTATGGGAATAGGAATATGGGAATGGCATGAGGAATGAATACAGGGAGGAATAGGAGAGAAACTGCCAACATAGGGACGTGAGATCAATATTTAGTGTGGATATGAGATGTGGATAAGTGGGAGGCTAGGAGGAAAAGTGGATGAGACGTAAAACAAAGGGAAATTCACACCTATTGAAATAAGTAATGTAGACTCACTAGGAAACAAAACGTGAAATGAGACGACAAGCTCTCTTTCGTTTTTCTATTTTCCTTATTATCTAATTCTTCCTACTGACACTGCTCTTAACTTCTTGTCTTCCTTATTCCTCTTAACTGTTATTTGACTTTATCTTTCTTTGGTGTAGAGTGACTGTAGACTCGCGATGGAACAAAAGATGAAATGAGGCGAGCAGCTAAACAACAATAGGGATAAGAAACAGGTGTGTGTGTGTGTATTGCCATCAGCTGTGAACCTTCTAACCCCTTGAGGCCCAGAACGTAATATCCATAGTAATTTGGGTACCATTAGACGATTTCAATGAACATAAGCAATATTTTATAGATAGGACCTGTTTAGTACCCTTGTCCACTAGTTAATTTGGTATATTCAGTCCCTTTTTGTAATCTTGTGGCTCGACAACAAACAATTTTATATAGCAAAGGAAAGATCTGGCCGTGAACCTTTTAATAGCGCCCCAGTAATCACCACCACCATACTGCTGCTGCCATAATAACACCGTCCTAATGAGAGCAATTTACATATACGCAAACGCCATCACACTCGCACCGCTGTCGACGAGGCACCTGGCGATAACACTTCATTAAGACGCCATTATCCAACACCACTACGTCCATTAAGCCGCTTGTGTCGTGTTCAGGCCAAGAGAAAAGTGACCTTATGTGGCGTTGGCATACGTGCGCTGCGGACCGTCGGGCTGAAAATGGCTTGAGTCCCCCGTGCCCGGCCTCGGTGTCATGGAAAACGGGACAATGGAGAAGTAATCCACTTTTCACACTCCCGGGATGCCTCGGACTAATCTTTTGTAGATGCTTGATGGATGTCGCGGCGGCGTTACACTCATCTCTTCCTCATCCTCATCATCATCATCATCATCATCATCGTTCTCCTCCTCCTCCTCCTCCTCCTCCTCCTCCTCCTCCTCCTCCTCCTCCTCCTCCTCCTCCTCCTCGTATAGTTATTGGTACGTAAGAAATAATTATCAGTGAGGTAAACGAATATAGTTTTAGTTATACAGTAAACCCTCTCTAAATCGAACCCGTATAATTCAAACTTCGGATAATTCGACTTGTTTCAGGCCAGTTCAAATTTTTCAATAACTTTCCATAATTCGAGCAAGTTTGAATTATCCTTAGCCTTACTAGTGGGTGTCCGACCTCTCCCTTGTGGTCCGTGCCGTGTCAATCAAACAATGCCAATCATATTTTTATGTCTTGTAGTAAGTTTTGTCTAATTTGTGATTTTTAAGGAATATCCGGAAGTATCATGTCATTGTAAATTTGCTGAAATAGGGACTTCTATTCATTGTAACTGAAAACTGACTCCAGATTCGTGTTCAGCATGCCTGAAAACTGTTAGGAACAAATTTTCAAACAAATTTTTTTTACAAAAAATATTACAGATTTTCCAAGGGCCTTGCCTTGGAAAATTTGCAATATGTTTTGACAAATAGATTTGCTTGAAAATTTGTTCCTAACAGTTTTCGGGCATGCTGAACACGAATCTGGAGTCAGTTTTCAGTTACAATGA
>JACEEZ010003751.1:95000-97487 GCA_016584305.1 Chionoecetes opilio | reverse complement strand
CTCTCTCTCTCTCTCTCTCTCTCCTCTTTTCTCTCCTCTCTCTCTCTCTCTCTCTCTCTCTCCCCTCTCTCTCTCTCTCTCTCCTCTCTCTCTCTCTCTCTCTTCTCTCTCTCTCTCTCTTCTCTCTCTCTCCTTTCTCTCTTTCTCTCTCTTCACTACAATGGAGGTGATGACTAAGAGATGACAGTAAGCCATTATATTACCTTTCATATCCCCACAATCCTTCCCTTCCCCCGCCCCTCCCTGCCCTACCCCGCCAACTACCAACACAATCTACTTACACACACACACACACACACGGCGTTATCGTGAACCTGCAGTAATAACGCTTATATTATACAGATGCTTGTCTAGCGCTAAACCCTGGCTTCTGATCCTGTCAACTATACGATTAGTGACATTTACATAAGCAAAGAGATGCTCCTGGCTTGCTATCATCTCCTCCTCCTCCTTTTAGTTTTTCAATACTGTATGGTGTTTTTTTCTCACTTTTTTCCTGTCGGCATCGGTCGGAGGGAGAGGTGGGTGGGGAGGAGCCTTCAACTTTGCTATTCTTTTACCTCTAACACGTAGAAACTTGTGGTAGAAAGTAGTCACACAGGCAGCCTCGTTTGTCCTAGTAGGGCTGTTGCTATCTATTCTTCCTTTGTATTCCTTTGTATTCCTCCTCCTTCTCCTCCTGGCAGCTGTTTTGGCGTTCCTCAAGTCGAGTCACTTTGCCTCCTCTGTCTTGGTGTCCTTTTGAACGCTCCATGTATTTACGCCTCACGCAGACACCTACCTCTTCTCTTGATGACTCCTTCGCCTTTTACTCTACTTTTTTTCCTTCCGCGCCCGTGTGATCCCCCGCCTCGCGTGACACACCAAAGGAAGCCGATGAAAGTGTCAGGTAAGAGCAGGAGGAGGAGGAGGAGGAGGAGGAGGAGGAGGAGGAGGAGGAGGAGGGAGGAGGAGGAGGAGGAGGAGGAGGAGGAGGAGAGAGCATGAGGAGGAGGAGGAGGAGGAGGAGGAGAAAATGGTAGCGTAAAAATGCAGGAGAAAAAAATGTAAGATGCAAGATGAGGAAGGATTAGGAGGAGGAGAAAAAGGTAGGAAAAAGACCGATCTACAAGAGCTCATGTAGCAGAAATAAACAAGGGATTAGTGAATGAGATATTATAAACAAGGAACAACGACAAAAACACAATAAGGATTGTTGAATTAGGTCTCTCTCTCTCTCTCTCTCTCTCTCTCTCTCTCTCTCTCTCTCTCTCTCTCTCTCTCTCTCTCTCTCTCTCTCTCTTCTCTCTCTCTCTCTCTCTCTCTCTCTCTCTCTCTCTCTCTGTGTGTGTGTGTGTGTGTGTGTGTCTCTCTTTTTCTGTCTCTCTCAAGATAGTTATGTATAGTGTCTCATTTTGTACCCTAAGGCATTACTTTCACACACACACACACACACACACACACACACACACACACACGCGCGCGCACTGTACACACATAAAAAAAACACCACACACACATAAAACACACACACACACACACACACGCGCGCGCGCACTGTACACACACATAAAAAACACACACACGCACACACACATATAAAACACACACACACACACACACACACACACACCACACACCATTCTGTTTACTCGTCAGTATGCCACCTTGAGAGAAGATGAATGCACCCAAGATAGTATATTCACCTTCTCCTCTATTCGCCCATCTCCTCTTCCTCTTCTTTCCCTCTTCCTCATTCTAATCTCTATCATCCTTTACTAATACCTCACCACAAGTTCACATTAGGGACAAAGGGGTCGTGGCTTCTACTGCTGGCGCCCTCTATACCCTTCTACAGGCATTTCTCTCTCACCTGTTTACCCGGGTACTATACTGCTTTTCTTAACGACGTGAAAAATCCTGACCCCTTGCTGCTTACTGACTGATATTTGATGCCAGGTTTAAGAGAAAAATACAGTTCTTCTAAATTTCAGCTGTATTTTATCATAGTTAACCATATTATCAGGTAAACATCGGCATGAGACCTTAAGATAGAATGGAATTTTCGCCTCGTTAAAAAAATAGACTAGAGTCACTTGTTTGCCTCACGTGTCTTCCTTCACGCCCTCATGTCCTTTGCAACCAAGAGACCTCCCCTTCGGAATAACAAACACCCTTTTGCATAAATGAAAATCTAGTTATTGTTCCAAAGGGTGAGGTGTTTGTGCTAAAAATCGAGATCCCACTCCACTATGAAATAATTGGACAGTTTGCATAACGTTGTGGGTATTCTTAGAAGTTCTGAATCTCTGCTGCTTCTTCCCCCTTCTGCTTCTGCCTCTGCTTTCTCGGCCTGACCGTCTCTGCTTCTTCACATAATAAACGCTTCTCATCTCAGTGTAATCTAAGCGTTGGAGTTTCCCTTCCTTGTTCTTTTCTCTCATTGTTTTCTTTCTGTAGGTTTAAAAATTGTCCAAATTCGGCGTGTATTCTCATAGCTCACCTCCT
>JACEEZ010003751.1:87500-92500 GCA_016584305.1 Chionoecetes opilio | reverse complement strand
GGTGTGTGGTGTGTGTGGTGTGTGGGTGTGTGTGTGTGTGTTGTGTGTGTGTGTGTGTGTTAACTATATTCATTATAGCTGTAGCTTACTCCCTTTTTATAGCCTGTTCTATCTGTTTGCCTATATGTAGGTCAGTCTCTTTCTCTCTCTCCATGCAATAAGGCAAGCAAACAGTCGTCAATCCAGCAATCCATTTCCCTCCTTTCTCTCTCCTCTCTCTCTCCTCTCTCTCTCTCTCTCTCTCTCTCTCTCTCTCTCTCTCTCTCTCTCTCTCTCTCTCTCTCTCTCTCCTCTCTCTCTCTCTCTCTCTCTCTCTCTCTCACACACACAGACAGACAGACAGACAGACAGACAGACAGACAAACAGACAAACAGACACACAGACACACACACACACACACACACACTTTCCTCACATCCTCATTTTTCACCCCTCCATTACCCTCACGTTTTCCTCCCAAAAGCAAAAGTATCTCATCGGAACACGAACCAAGGGCAAATCAGACCATATAGGGACACTGTCATAGCCCAGTATCCCCCAGGTCTCGAATCCAGGACTACGAGTATGGCAGGTCGAGTATGTGTCATAAGACCAAGTGATGTTTTTTTTGGTAACTGTCAGAGGTTGAGGAGAATTGAAGGCTTGGTTTGCTGAGGTTGAGGAGAATTGAAGGCTTGGTTTTCTGAGGTTGAGGAGAATTGAAAGCTTGGTTTGCTGAGGTTGAGGAGAATTGAAGGCTTGGTTTTCTGAGGTTGAGGAGAATTGAAGGCTTGGTTTGCTGAGGTTGAGGAGGATTGAAGGCTTCGTTTTCTGAGGTTGAGGAGAATTGAAGGCTTGGTTTTCTGAGGCTGAGGAGAATTGAAGGCTTCGTTTTCTGAGGTTGAGGAGAATTGAAGGCTTAGTTTGCTGAGGTTGAGGAGAATTGAAGGCTTGGTTTTCTGAGGTTGAGGAGAATTGAAGGCTTGGTTTGCTGAGGTTGAGGAGGATTGAAGGCTTGGTTTGCTGAGGTTGAGGAGGATTGAAGGCTTGGTTTTCTGAGGTTGAGGAGAATTGAAGGCTTGGTTTGCTGAGGCTGAGGAGGATTGAAGGCTTGGTTTTCTGAGGTTGAGGAGAATTGAAGGCTTGGTTTTCTGAGGTTGAGGAGAATTGAAGGCTTGGTTTTCTGAGGTTGAGGAGGATTGAAGGCTTGGTTTTCTGAGGTTGAGGAGAATTGAAGGCTTGGTTTGCTGAGGTTGAGGAGGATTGAAGGCTTGGTTTTCTGAGGTTGAGGAGGATTGAAGGCTTGGTTTTCTGCCTGATTTTAGATACAAGAGGTGCTGAGTATAATCTGAGTCACCCTTTTCTTCACCTAAAGTGAGTCTCATACAGTGGTAGTGAAGGAATTGAAGACCAGGAATAAGAGGCGTGTGGTAACTTGAAGAGAATAGTAGACTTATACAACACACTGTTTTGGGTGGTTCTGAAGTTGCTTTCTTGTTCCTTCTTTTTTCTTTCAAGTCCACACGATTCCACGACTGTTGTAGGGGAGAGCGGGGCAGGTTGCATCGAGGGTAGGTTGCATCATTGCCTCTAACTCGCATTAACTTTTTTTATTATTATTATTGTTGTAGTTGTAGTAGTAGTAGTAGTAATTTATAGTAGTAGTAGTAGCAGTAGTAGTAGTAGTAGTAGTAGTAGTATTAAGACGATGTACGTGTGATAACATGCGAGTTAGAGGCAATGATGCAACCTACCCTCGATGCAACCTGCCCCGCTCTCCCCTAATAAAAAAATCTAAAGCATCAGGTCCATAAAAGGGTCTCGGCTCAATGGACCGCGGCTTGTGTATAAATAATGTAATATTAGCCTTATGGATGTTTGTTTATGTTAACCCTTTCAAGCCCAGATCTTCCCTTTGCTATATAAAATCGTCTGATGAGAGCCATAAAATTACGAAAAGTATCATAATATATCTCAAATTAGCTAGTGGAAAAGGATACAATACAGGGATATATATATATAAAAGGCTATATTAATTAAAATCGTCTATAATGGTCGCTAAATTACTATGGAAATATACGTTCTGGGCCTCAAGGGGTTAAGCATAATCAAGCAATCAATCAATCAATCTTGGGCTGTTTGTTCTCAGGCTGTTCTGAGATTACTTTCTGAGACTGTCCTTAGGCTGATTTACATAGGCTGTTCTAAGGCCATTGCTAAGGTTGTTCTAGGCTTTTACTAAGGTTGTTTCTGAAGCTGCCTGAGGGGATAGAGACGGTAGGTGTGTGGTGGAATCTATTATAGCACTAACATGACTCTTTCAGGTAAGCTCATCGTTAATTAATAGTATAATGACGCCCAAAAGGTGAACGGTGGAGAGTTTTGTGACCTAAGGTGATAAGTGGCGGCGTGTTTTTTTAATTTCATTTTATTTATTTCATTTTTTTTACATCTCGAAGGACCAAGGGCAAAATAAAGAAGGTATAAAATGCCCGCTAAACTGCCGGTCCTAAAAGTTTCCCGCCTCTTAATGAATGTGTATGACCATGGTCTTAAAGGCTTTAATAGTGACATTAAATTTTGTATAATTTTTTTCTCTCTCTCTCCCCCCCCTCTCTCTCTCCTCTCTCTCTCTCTCTCTCTCCCCTCTCTCTCCTCTCTCTCTCTCTCTCTCTCCCCCTCTCTTCCTCTCTTTTTCTCTCTCTCTCTCTCTGATGAAAGTGCACCCCTAGTCTTAAAGAGTTATTTGACATCACGTTAGCTATATTCCCACTCTGAAATAAGTTAATGGTCAGCCCTCTCTCTCTCTCTCTCTCTTCTCTTTTCCCCTCCTCTCTTTTTCTCTCCCCTCTCTCTCTCTCTTTTCCTCTCTCTCACTTTCGCAAAGACATGCAAATGCCGTTTTCATTACTCGTTCACGATCTGGTGCAAAATCGATGCTATTTACGTTTTCTTCGATGCACGAGCAATATTTTTCAAAAGTTTTCTATGTTTTTAGGTCAATAAATGATTTTCAAAATTTACCCTCTGTCACGGAGAGAGAGAGAGAGAGAGAGAGAGAAAGAGAGAGAGAGAGAGGAAAAGAGAGAGAGAGAGAGAGAGAGAGAGAGAGGAGAGAGAGAGGAGAGAGAGAGAGGGGAAAAGGAGAGAGAGAGAGAGAGAGAGAGAGAGAGAAGAGGAGAGAGAGAGGAGAGAGAGAGAGAGAAGAGAGAGAGAGGCGGGGAGAGAGAGAGAGAGAGAGAGGAGAAGAGAGAGAGAGAGAGAGAGAGAGAGAGAGATATTAGAAAGGATAGGAAATTGGAGAATGAAGGAAGGCGGAGAGGAAGGGACAGAGGGAGGGAGGGAGGGAATGAAAGAAGGAAGGAAGGAGGGATTGACAGAGGGAACGAGGGAGAGGTTAAATGAGGTATTAAATTAGAGGAAAAGGAAGGGGACACAAGTAAAGTATACAAAAGGTAAAAATAGAACAAGGAAAGAGAGAGAGAGAGAAAGGAGAAAGAAGGGGAGAGAGTTATGTGAATAAAAAAGGAACGGAGGCAGGAATGGAGGGTGAAATAACTATCTATAATAATATAAGCGAAAGTGTGTGTGTCTGTGTGTCTGTGTGTGTGTGTGTGTGTGTGTGTGTGTGTGTGTGTGTGTGTGTGTGTGTGTGTGTGTGTGTGTGTGTGTGTGTGTGTGTCCGCGATAGGTGCCGCCCCCAGTGCCCCAATCTCATCATATGGCACAGTTTTGGAACCGGGTCGAGCAGGGGCACATTTTAAGCCCACTTATGAGATGATCGGATAACTTTTATTTTATTTTTATTTTTAGTAGCCTATTAGCGAGAATTGTGAAAAAAAGTGGGTTGCGAGAATTGAGGAAACCTTGATGTAGGGTGATGGGTAATGGGTGAGTGAATGGGGTGGGGTGATGGGTAATGGGTGTGGGGTGATGGGTGAGTGAATGGGTGGGGGGTGATGGGTTGGGGGTGATGGGTGATGGGTGAGGGAATAGGTGGGGGGTGATGGGTAATTAGTGAATGAATGGGTGTGTGGTGATGGGTAATGGGTGAGTGAATGGGTGGGGGGTGATGGGTAATGGGTGAGTGAATGGGTGGGGGGTGATGGGTAATGGGTGAGTGAATGGGTTGGGGGTGATGTGAATGGGTTGGCGTTAATACACACATTTCTACATCCATGATTTCAGGAAAGTTAGAAGGTGCTATCTGGAGAGTCTGTGTTTAGTGGGCCTTCAGCCCACCAAACACAGGTGGTGGGCCGAGGGCCCACCAATAGCCCTCCGCAGGAGCTAGCCAAAAAGTCCGTCCGGAGGGCGGCTTTGCGGCTAGTACTATGATAAGGATGAATCATTATAGAGAATAAATACGAACAAAGATTATGTACAAGACGTGGCAAATAAAAATAAAAATTGTAAATACAGACGAAATATTACTACTAACACTATTTTTACTACAGTTTTTACTACCACAAGCACTACTACTATTATTACTATGTATTGTAACATCTACTACCATTAACACTCCTATTACCATCAACATTACTACTTCTACTACTACTACTTCTACTACTACTACTACTACTACTACTACTACTACTACTACTACTACTACTACTACTACTACTACTACTACTACTACTACTGTTACTTCTTATACTACTACTAAAAATCATGACACAGCTGGATGGTGAACTACAGGCACAACAAAACAAAAGCATTGGAACCCATGATAAGCATCTTGAGAGAATAGGATTGAGAAGAGACAGATATCATACATATAAACACATTACATTACAATATCGTGAATCTCAAGAATTATTACAGTTTGTCTATACCGCGCTCTGCCTGTGACACACTAACACACTGACTCTGATAACAGCCTGACCGAGGGATGCATGATAGAAGAGGACTTGTGACCCCTAAGAAAAGTACAGTATATGTAATGAGTCCTCTTATGACACTGATGCTTATGGTAACTTCTGAAATGTGTGGTGTTAAGTATGTTGTGATCCCTTAAGAT
>JACEEZ010003751.1:72500-82500 GCA_016584305.1 Chionoecetes opilio | reverse complement strand
GAACCAGTCACGCCTCCACACTCACGCCTTCCTCACCTGCCTAGTGCGCCACTGGAGGGAACTGGGACCTCCCTGCATTATACCTACGTATCCCCTACCTCAGCCCTCCCTCCCCACCAAGTAGATCTGCCCCTACCACAGAACCCCTCCCCTCCCCCTACCTCCCAGCCCCCTTCCCCTGCCCTCAGAACATCCCCCTCCCCTCCCCTCACATATCCACTACATATTCTCCTACCTCAGCACCCCCCACTGACACAATCACCCTACTCAAACCCCCCCCCCCTCCCCATTCCATAATCCCCTACCTCCAACCCCCAGCATCCCCCCCCTCCCTCACATATCCCCCTACCTCAACCTCTTCCCCTCACATATTGCCCCTCACCTCAGCCACCCCCCCCTCCACACATCCCCCTACCTCAACCCCCCCCTCCCCTCACACCTCCCCCCTAACTCAGTACCTCTTCACAAATCCCCTACCTCAATCCCTCTGCCCCTAACACACCCCCTCTCACTCCTCCTCCTCTCCTCCTCCTCCATTCTCGTGTTTACGACTATTTTCCCCTTCTATACTTTCTTCTCCCTCCCTTCCTCCCTGTCTCTCACCTCCTCTTTCTGTGTGTGTGTGTGTGTGTGTGTGTGTGTGTGTGTGTGGTGTGTGTTTGGTGTGTGTGGGTGTGTGTGTGTGTGGGTGTGTGTGTGTGTGTGTGGTGTGTGTGGTGTGGTGGTGGTGTGTGTGTGTGTGTGTGTGTGTGTGTGTGTGTGTGTGTGTGTGTGTGTGTGTGTGTGTGTGTGTGTGTGTGTGTGTGTGTGTGGTGTTGTGTGTGTGTGTGTGTGTGTGTGTGTGTGTGTGTGTTGTGTGTGTGGTGTGTGTGTGGTGTGTGTGTGTGTGTGTCGAGTGTGTGTGTGTGTGTGGTGTGTGTGTGTGTGTGTGTGTGTGTGTGTGTGTCTGTGTGTGTTGTTGTGTGTGTGTGTGTGTGTCTGTGTGTGTGTGTGGGTGTTGTGTGTGTGTGTGGTGTGTGGTTACCTGTGTGTGTGTGTGTGTGTGTGTGTGTGTGGTGTGTGTGTGTGTGTGTGTGTGTGCTCTGTGTGTGTGCTGTGTGTGTGGTGTGTGTGTGTGTGTGTGTGTGTGTTTGTGTGTGTGTGTGTGTCTGGTGTGTGGTATGTGTGTGTGGTGTGTGTTGTGGTGTGTGTGTGTGTGTGTGTGTGTGTGTGTTTGTGTGTTGTGTTCGTGTGTGTGTGTGTGTGTGTGTGTGTGTGTTCAGGTGGTGTGTGTGGTGTAGTGTGTGTGTGGTGTGTGTGTGTGTGGTGTGTAGCTGGGTGTGTGTGGTGTGTGTGTGTGTGTGGGTGTGTGGTGTGTGTGTGTGTGTGTGTGTGTGTGTGTGGTTGTGTGTTTGTGTGTGTGTGTGTGTGTGTGTGTGTGTGTCGTGGTGTGTGTGTGGTGTGGGTCGTGTGTGTGTGTGTGTGTGTAGTGTGTGTGTGTGTGTGTGGTGTGTGTGTGTGTGGTGTGTGTGTGTGTGTGTGTGTGTGGTGTGTGTGTGTGTGTGTGTGTGTGTGTGTGTGTGGTGGTGTGTGTGTGTGTGTGTGTGTCAGCTAAGCACAGTATAGCCATGGTGGATGGAAGAAATAACAGTGATAGTGATGATGGTTGGCCAATAATGACTAGGTGGATAATAGGAATGATAACAATTAAGAGGTACAATAAGATCAACAAGTACATAGTGATCCAGACAAGAGATTACTTTCCTTCTGCACTTATATCTGTCTGTATCTGTCTGTCGTCTGTGTCTTCTGTCTGTCTGTCTGTCTGTCTCTGTCGTCTGTCTGTCTGTCTGTCTGTCTGTTTGTCTGTCTTTTTTCTTTCCTTTCTATGCCTGTCTATTTGTGACCAACTATCCACCTATCTGTCCGGTCTACATGTATGTTATTTTTTTCTGTCTGCCTGTGTATTTTACTCTCATCTCTCTCTCTCTCTCTTCTCTCTCTCTGTCTCTCTCTCTCTCTTCTCTCTCTCTCTCTCTCTCTCTCTCTACTCTCTCTCTCCTTCTCTCTCTCTCTCTCTTCTCTTCATCTTCTGAACAAGTCATCTCCCAAAATGAAAAAAAAAAACCAGAAAAGTACTTATAAAAAACGGCAAAAATTTCCCTATAAGGGGCAACTTATTGAAGGAAGTAAAGAAAAAAACTAGTATAACCTTATGAGAATACTGAACCATCTCCTTCATAGCGAACAAATATAGGAAATACAACTTATTTTGCGATTTATAAGGTTTCCTTAATTTTTATGGTTTATTGGCAATTATATTATTGTTTATTATCTGACAATAAAATAAATAATGATATTGGCAGGTGGTAGGATTTCAGAAAAATTGGTCGTGATTTCGAGAGCATCATCACTCCTATTATTGCTTTGAAGATCAGCATGATTACAAAATGAAACTGCTAATGATTTTATACGAAAGGGAAAAAAATTTTAACATAGTGTGTGTGTGTGGTTGTGTGTGTGTGTGGTGTGTGTGTGTGTGTGGGGTGTGTGTGTGTGTGGTGTGTGTGTGTTGTGTGTGTGTGTGTGGGTGGTGGGGGGGGGGTGGGTGGGTGGTGGGTGGGGTGGGTGGGTGGGTGGGTGGGTGGGGGGTGGGGGGGTGGTGGGTGGGTGGGTGGGGGTGGGTGGGTGGGTGGGTGGGTGCGTGTGTGTGTGTGTTGTTGTGTGTGTGTGTGTGTGTGTGTGTGTGTGTGTGGGGTGTGTGTGTGTTTGTAAATTACATGTATATACAAACTTTGTTGGAGAAATACATGGACTGCAGATGTGAGACAATTTGTATCTACGTGTTGATTTTGAATTTTTGTGTTACGTGTTGTTATGTAACTGTATAAACTTTATATTTGCTGGGTCAATAAACTATCTATCTATCTACCTATCTATCAATGTGGACGTATAAGGAACTAATTCATGTAAGTAAACATAAGTGAGTTGATGTGATGATGAGACCGTGACGTGAGGGTACGTGAGGTAATAATCAGGATGAAGGTTGCAAAACACAGGATATAAGCTTATCTGTATTTTTGCTTTATCTTTGTATCTTTTTTAACATTCTTATTTTAGTTATCAGTTGCAAGATTTCCTCTTTTCTTCATGTCCATCAGCACTTATTTCACTCAATATTGAAACTCTCCAAACAATATCTACTGCTTTTCTTTCTCCAATTTTTCACTTATCCTTTCCCTGATATCCAACCACGCCTTCTGACATTAAAACTCATCCTCATCACAAAAAAATACATTAACTCATCCTCACTCACAAAATACTTAGCTGAATGAGTGGATAGCTTTAAAACAGTGGTTCCCAACCTTTTTTCAGTTGTTTCCCACTTCAACCAGTTCAACCATCGGATTTTCCCCCGTTCATGTGGACAAGGAAAAAGTAGCCAAAACACAAAATTTACTTGCTTAAAACACAAGTATATAGACACTTTCCTCTATATCTATATATACTTCAAGAAAAGTTAATAGCCGCATTCTAAGAATTTTTTCTTCTGTCGACTAAAATGTAGTATTTAGATGTCCCACAGGATAAATTTCCCCCTTAGAATCTTGAAATTTCCCCCCAGGGGGAGATTTCCCCCAGGTTTGGGGAAAAGCTGGCCCATACAATGTTTCTTCCCCTACATCCATTTAGTTTATTAATAAGTTTTCAGTGACGGTATTATAGACACAATGTTGACCTAGATGAGTGTGTTTTTCAGTTCCTTATCTTACGTCTTTCTTAGGGAAATTTTAGATCACAGATGAGTAGTTTTTCTACTGCGAGATTTTTGTTTGGTATTATATGATGAGAGAGAGAGAGAGAGAGAGAGAGAGAGAGAGAGAGAGAGAGAGAGAGAGAGAGAGAGAGAGAGAGAGAGAGAGAGAGAGAGAGAGGAGAAGAGAGAGAGAGAGAGAGAGAGAGAGAGAGAGAGAGAGAGAGAGAGAGAGAGAGAGAGAGAGAGAGAGAGAGAGGAGAGAGAGAGAGAGAAAGAGAGAGATGAGAGAGAGAGAGAGGGGAGAGAGAGAGGGGGAGAGAGAGAGAGAGGAGAGAGAGAGAGAGAGAGAGAGAGAGAGAGAGAGAGAGAGAGATAATAGTGAGAGAGCCTTTAGGAATTTCTAGTTCCACAGTCAAGCTCTGAAGTGACGTAATAAACTTATGCAGTCTTGTGTCTGTCTAATGTAGGAGGAAGAGGAGGAGGAGGAGGAGGAGGAGGAGGAGGCGGAGGAGGAGGAGGAGAAGGACGGGGAAAGGGAGGAGGAGGAGGAGGAGGAGAAGGAGAGGAAGAGGAAGAGGAGGAGGAGGAAGGGGAAAGGAGGAGGAGGAGGAGGAGGAGGAGGAGGAGGAGGAGGAGGAGGAGGAGGAGGAGGAGGAGGAGGAAGGGAGGAGGCGGAGGCGGGAGGAGGAGGAGGAGGAGGAGGAGGAGGAGGAGGAGGAGGAGGAGGAAGAGGAGGAGGAGGAGGAGAAGGACGAGGAAGAGGAGGAGGAGGAGGAGATGTAGAAGACACGAGACAGTATAGTTAAGGAGGAAATTAGAAAGAACGAGGTAACTTGTGGAGAAGGAAATGAGGACGTGAGGGAGGGAAAAACAAAGAAGGAAAGTTCGGTAGAGTAGAAAAAAGACGAAAAGCGTAGTTGATTTCCAAATACTTTCTACTCCTTTGTCTCTGTCGGTGAAGAAATCAAACACGTGCCAACATTTACTTATTGTATACTATTACCTGCCGAACTAAATTGGCCTACCCCTTTGTTTTTATTTTATTCTCTTACTGTATTCTTTATAGGGACTGGAAACTAAGCGGGCTTTGTGTTACCCATTTTTGTTGTGCCCTTGGCCAGATCCCTGTGATGTAAAAAAAAAAAAAAAAAAAAAAAAAAAAAAAAATGTTTTCAGGGGTAAAGGTTACAAATATAAACTACATAATACACACGTAAGCTTCCTCCCTCCTACTTTCCCCTCTATGCCACGTTCTGATAAGTCTCCTATCAGTAGTAATTCCCGATAGTAATAAAAACAGACCACCATTTCCTCTTCT
This sequence comes from Chionoecetes opilio, assembly GCA_016584305.1. Classification (NCBI taxonomy): domain Eukaryota; kingdom Metazoa; phylum Arthropoda; class Malacostraca; order Decapoda; family Majidae; genus Chionoecetes; species Chionoecetes opilio. Next base: position 77,446 of record JACEEZ010003751.1, on the reverse strand, counting down.
CTCTTTTCCAACTGAACCTCGACTCTTTTCAGATTTCGGATTTCAGACAATATAAGGTGGGAATACGTCAACCTCTAAAAGCAGCCATCCAGGAGACTTAAGGCCGGTTCCCACTAGCCCACTTGTACGGCCGCCGTTGCCCGTACACATCGCCCAACAATAACGTCAAAAAAAGTCGACCGCACCGCCGTACGGCTGCCGTACAAAGTTAAAATCAAGTCATCTCTCCCGCTCGGCGGTGTCCGCTCAAGCGGAGGTTTAACTGTGCCCTGACCACTACAACCACTCAAGCGGTGATGATGGTGACGTCATTGTTGGGCGGTGTACGGCAACGGCGGCCGTAGAAGCGGGCTAGTGGGAACCAGCCTTTAAAAACGAGGAAATGACACACTCGAGCCTTCGGTAAAGATAAAGATAGTGATAAGGATAAGAGACAATCAGGCCACTCGAGTGCAGTAAGGTGTGTCCTGTGTGCTCAGTATCGCCTCGAGAACACCAGGTGACTCTTGATTGCGTGGAGCTGCGTGCATCATTTTGTTGGTATAGACAGTCTTGACGGCACATATTCAGGTAGGTGTAAGGCACAATTAACCCCTTGAGGCCCAGAACGTTATTTCTATTGAAATTTGGGTACTATTAGACAAATTGTAGTGACTATAAGCAATATTTTATAGATATGACGTGTTTAGTATTCTTGTCGACTAACTAATTTGGTATATTCAGTGACTTTTCGTAATTTTGTGGCTCGACAACAAACAATTTTTTTTATAGCAAAGGGAAGATCTGGGCGTGAAGGGGTTAAGGAAGGAAAGTTGAGGTTGGTTCAGTGAGTAAATAGCACTCAAGGCATATTTACAGCAAAAGTAGAGCAAGAGAGGATGTTTCTATGTTGGAAAAATTGGTCGTTCTGGACAGCCACTGGTCATTCATGAAGGAGAATGAAGACACGTTAGGCGTTAAAAGGAAAGTTAGGAAAATAAATGGTTCTTCTTGAAAGCCAAAAAGCGCTGTTAGTGTTCATTGGCGATTGTCTTGCAAGTCACGGGATATAAGATAAGATACTTTGATCCTATCTAGACACTTTGCAAGTACCAACTACAAAGTTATTGACTATACAAAGCGCCACCACGCCAGGACGAACTTGGTGGACTCGAACCGCTGACCGAATGCAGGGATTCTACACGCGAGTCCACAATTCTACCAACCGCGCAACCCTGACGGGAAGTCACGGGAGGAATACAGAGGACTACAAAGATAGAACAGACGAAAGTATCCAAATTGGGGCAAACAGGGCTGCCTATGCGAATTCTATTTACCACTATAGTTTCTACGATTAAGAAACAAAATAATAGCATAGTTAAAGGAAGAGGAGGAGGAGGAGGAGGAGGAGGAGGAGGAGGAGGAGGAGGAGGGGGGAGGTTTACAAAGGAAATTACAAAGGATTACAAAGGAAACACAAACAGCAACAGACGATAGGTCCTTTACAAGGCTGTTGCTTAACTCCCACTACACTAACTAGATGATAAGAGAGAAAGGATAGGAAAGTAGAAGGCTCCTCCCACCCACCCATCCCTCCAGCCGAAGTGGCCGGAAATGAAGTGATACCATGCAGTATAGAAAAACTGCATGGAATTTGTGAGGAAAGTTGAAGCTGTAATCTATGGCTAACTACTACTAGTTTGTGGGGGTAGGTTTAGTGCTTGATAGATGGTCATGTTATGTGTTTTGTAATGGGTTGAACCACAGTGTGGAGGTTCAAGGGTGGGCGGCACCCTTGCCTGGGCTTTCTGGGAGGCAGCAGTCAATCAGGCCCCAGCTCCGTTCAATCCACTGCGGATTTTTGTACTTTCCATGTAGGACCCGTACACTTCAATGCCTCCTGCAGCAGTGACCCTGGTACCTTAAATCCGATGGGGGTTTCACTAACTGACAGGGGCCCTTACTGGCCACAACCCCTCACAGGTCGAGAGTAGTAGTGGTAACCGTTAACTCGGGGCTATCTGTGGTGTATGAGGTCTAAGTAGGTTGGATGTTGGTGTAGGCTCAGTGGGGGAAATTCAAGGGTGGTGCGGCAGCCTTGCCTGGCGCTTTCTTGGGAGGCAGCAGCCAATCAGGCCCCAGCTCCGTTCAATCCACTGCGGAGTGCACTTTTAAAGTAGGACGCGTGCACTTCAATGCCCCCTGCAGCAGTGACCCCTGGTATATAAATCCGATGGTGGTCACTAACTGACAGGGCCCTTACTGAACCACAGCCCGTCACAGGTCAAAAGTTGTAGTAGTGACCCTTTACTCGGGGCTGTCTGAGGGTGTGGAGGGGTGTTAGAGCGATCGCAAATTTTTTTACGCAATGAGAGTAAATATCAGAGGCCCGCGAGAAAATTTTATTCGAGGGTAAAAAGTGACAACCGGGTGGAGGAGAGAGGAGGAGGGGGAGGAGGAGGGGGAGGAGGAAGAGGAGGAGAGGAGGGGAGGAGGAGGAGGAGGAGGAGGGGAGGGGGGAGAGGAGGAGGAGGAGGAGGAGGGAGGGAGGGAGGAGGCCGCTAAAGGGTGTCTCATGCAACGAATATTCTTGTATTTCGAATCACGATGGTTATCTTTTTGCTGTTCTTGGGTTACATAAATATCCCGTAATAGTTAGTTACCTGAGAATAAGGCGAGTTGATTGCTGAAAACACTTAGATTTATTGGATACTAGCCGCAAAGCCGCCCTCCGGGCGGACTTTTTGGCTAGCTCCTGCGGAGGGCTATTGGTGGGCCTTCGGCCCACCAAACACAGACTCTCCAGATAGCCCCTTCTAACTTTCCTGAAATCATGGATGTAGAAATGTATGTATTAACGCAAACCCATTCACATCACCCCCAACCCATTCACTCACCCATTACCCATCACCCCCCACCCATTCACTCACCCATTACCCATCAACCCCCACCCATTCACTCACCCATTACCCATCACCACACACCCATTCACTCACCCATTACCCATCACCCCCACCCATTCACTCACCCATTACCCATCACCCCCAACCCATCAACCCCCACCCATTCACTCACCCATCACCCCACACCCATTACCCATCACCCCACCCATTCACTCACCCATTACCCATCACCCTACATCAAGATTTCTTCAATTCTCGCAACCCACTTTTTTCACAATTCTCGCTAATAGGCTACTAAAAAAAAAGAAAAAAAAAGTGATCGGATCATCCCATAAGTGGGCTTAAAACCTTCCCCGGGTCAACCTGGTTCCAAAACTGTGCCATATGATGGGATTCCGCCACGGGGGGCGGAACCTAAAGCGGACACACAGACACACTTTCGCTTATATTATTATAGATAGATCGCCTTGACAACTGATCCCTTGAAAGAGTCTCTCTCTCTCTCTCTCTCTCTCTCTCTCTCTCTTCTCTCTCTCTCTCTCCTCTCTCTCTCTCTCTCTCTCCTCTCTCTCTCTCTCTCCTCTTCTCTCTCTCTCTCTCTCTCTTCTCTCTTCTCTCTCTCTGAAGTCAGATATTTATTCTAAATTGTTATAAACTCAGAAGTACAATTTCCTTCGTAAATTCAATCCCTTTGTGTGCAGCTTAAGAATAAAAATGTTTTGTCGAGTTTTACATTAGCTTCCTTCCTCCTTCCAATGTGAACATTTATATTGCTAGACACATCAAAGGAACAAAGGTATTTCTCCATTTCAACACTATTCAAAAGACAGTCTGTATATTTCCATTGCGAAGTTCTTGTACAAATTAATATCAGTGACACATTTTGTGAATAAACTTTTCTATTCTTTTTTTTAGCTTTTTATGAAGTGATTTGAGTAAGTCAAAACAAAAGTATATGCAAACACTTCGTTATTAGTTATAATCGCCTAAGTATATCAAAGTGTTTTGCAAAATAAGTGCTTAATTGCATGTGGGGATTGAGCAATTATCTTTATTTTTCTTCATTACACTTCAATCACGATTTATTCATGACGTAATGTTACAGTTCGAACAAATCATCAGACTGTCAGTATTAATCAAACTTACTCAGGATTACACACACACACACGCACACGCACACGCACACGCACACGCACACGCACACACACACACACACACACGAAAAAACCCCTTCATATAAACCTTTTACCTAACACCATAAAATTATTCTATTTCATTACGATGTCGTAATTACGATTTCATTCCTTGTCGCCTCCGTGGTGCAGTGGCTAGCGTGCCTGGCTACGAATCTGCGGGCCCTGGTTTGAATCCAGGCCAGGGCAAGTCGGCGACCAGCCATAACCAGCTGTTCTTCCTTCCTTTCGGGGTTGATAAATGGGTACCATGGGGTAACCTGGGGAAGGCAACTGTGGTAACCCAGGTGTCACACTAGCCCTGTGTCCCGGGGTAACGGGTCCTCACCCACCACAGGCTCTAAGGCAGCATTTCCCAACCTGGGGAAAATCTCCCCCTGGGGGGAAATTTCAGGATTCTAAGGGGGAAATTTATCCTGAGGGACATCTAAATTACTAGCATTTAGTCGACAGAAAAAAAAAATGTCTTTGAATGCGGCTATTGACTTTTCTTCCAGTATACATAGATAAAGAGGATAGTGTCTATATACTTGTGTTATTAAGCAAGTAAATTTTGTGTTTTAGCTACATTTTTCCTTGTCCACATGAACGGGGGAAATCCGGATGGTTGAACTAGTTGAAGGGGGAAACAACATAAAAAAGGTTGGGAACCACTGCTGTAAGGGCTAATGCCACGGAGATGAACACCGAATGCCACACGCAGCTTAGCGTATGCTCCCATCATTACCATTACGATGGTTGTCTAAACGAGCTTTACTTACATACATCAGGTAGTCAATCTTCATCTTCCACTAACAACTAGTTCAACTTTATCAAGAAAATACGAGCTAAGCACGGCTATCTTTACCAGTCAACACTACTATCTTAAACA
>JACEEZ010003751.1:35000-62500 GCA_016584305.1 Chionoecetes opilio | reverse complement strand
GCGTCGTAGGTGGGCGAGGCGACGCGCCCCCCGGCGTATGCCCCCAATGATTGATTGATATATACTATACTTTATTACGGAAGTTAACTTTATTTTGCACCTTAATAATGTTATTAAAAGTAAAGTAAAAAATTCAACTAATGTAACTTGTTGCATTTAAAAGTTTTGAATTAATAAGATAGTTACGGGTCTACGGTCACCTTTCTCTATTTTCTTTATTATTTCTATAGTCATTTCATCATATTTCCTTTGAATCACTTGCCTTGCCTAACAACTAACAATTTTTACCCCTTTTCCCTTCCACAGTCTTGCTCAAGGAATGACGCAATCCAGATGCAGGCCGGTCCCCAAAGATACATGATGCCCCAGTCCCAGCCTCAGTCCCAAGGTCACTCCAACCAAGCGTACGCCCCCCCTTACGGACAGCAGTACCGCTAGATACGAGGAATGTTACGACGCAAGCTGATAATGGATAACGTAGACCTGGTAGTAGATAGGAAGGTGGACAAGGAAATAGATATAAACAGACCTTCTATCTGGATAAATAAGAGAGAGAGAGAGAGAGAGAGAGAGAGAGAGAGAGAGAGAGAGAGAGAGAGAGAGAGAGAGAGAGAGAGAGAGAGAGAGAGAGAGAGAGAGAGAGAGAGAGAGAGAGAGAGAGAGAGAGATAATCAGAACCCTAGGAAAAGTTAGACCATACAGCTCCGTTATTCAAAAGCTTTACAATTCTTAAAATAAGTGATATTTATGTTATTGAATGTCTAAAATTCCTTCACGACGAATTACATATCTTTCATTCTGCTTCACTTCAGACTGCTTTTCAAATACATAACTTAAACACAAAAAATAGATATCGAATTACACCACCTTTTCCAATTACTGAATCTCATAAAAGATTTGTCACCTATTTTCGATGCATAAAATGGAATAAACTTCCAGAACACATGAAAAATACTGTTAATAAGAATGCATTTAAAATAAATACAAAGAAATATATAGTAAATATGTATTGATCTATAAATGTTAAGTATTAGTCACTTTTCTTTCTTCAGTAAATGTATTTTTTTCATTAAGATATAATAAGTGAGTTTCTGTTGCTTTGTATGTTTGTAAGTCTTGATATGTATAGCTATGCATGTCTATATAAATATCAATAAAATGGTATATCGAAATATAATAAGTAAATATGTTTGTCCATTGCAAGGCTTTTTACAGCTGTACCAAAGACTACTGTATACAGTAACTTTGGCTGTACATACTAGGGGCCTGTCAAAAATGTTTTCATTTAACGGGCCCAGCCATGTTTATATACCATGTCATAGACCACTGTATACCTGGACTGCGCACGCGATAGTTTTGAATTGCGGGGCTGCATAGGGGCCTGCGGGGCATCCGACAAAGAGATATAGTGGTCTATGGACTATCATATAGACTGGTTTATCAGTATATATGATATACTGTAATCTTCGTAAATGTTTGTTCTATAATATTATCAAATAAAAAACAGTAAAACACGCTAAAGAAATGCCATTACGAGACTATGAAGAAATATGCATGAACTTAATATTCACTTAGCTCTTCGCCATTTAAATCTTTGCGAGTCAACTTTTATCGTGAAGGGTATCAATAGAAGCGTAATTTTATTAGCTTTCCATTGCTATATTTCGTTATCTGATAAATTAATTAGAGCCATGCATAAATTAGCGTTAAATAAATAAATAAAATCATCAATCGGGTAATTTTCCCGATTGATGATGTTATTTATTTACTTATATATTTCGTTTTCTGATAAATGAATTAGTACCGTGTATAAATTAGCGTTGACTAAATAAATAACCTCATCAATCGGGAAAATTACCCGATTGATGATTTTATTTATTTAGTTAACGCTAATTTATGCATGGTTCTAATTCATTTATCAGATGACGAAATATAGCAATGGAAAGCTAATAAAATTGCGCTTCTATTGACACCCTTCATGATAAAAGTTGACTCGCAAAGTTTTAAATGGCGAAGAGTTGAAGTGAATATTTTTTTTTGTTCGTGCATATTTCTTCAGAGTCTCGTAATGGCATTTCTTTAGCGTGTTTTACTGTTTTTTATTGGATAATATTATAGAACAAACATTTACGAAGATTACAGTATATCATATATACTGATAAACCAGTCTATATGATCCGTATATATATATTGAATCCGAGCGGCCCTCCGACTTCAGGCCCTTGTGCGACAGGCCGATATTCCGTGCGCAGTCCAGGTATACCCTATAGTGCCTATACAGTGGTCTATGACCATGTATTTATGATCAAGATTTGTATATATTTATATGGCTAATAAACTACTTGAAATGAATTGAGAGAGAGAGAGAGAAAGAGAGATAAGATAAGATACTTTGATCCTATCTAGACACTTTGCAAGTACTAACTACAAGGTTATTGACTATACAAAGCGCCCCCACGCCAGGACGAACTTGGTGGGCTCGAACCGCTGACCGAATGCAGGGACGCTACACGCGAGCCCGCAGCTCTACCATCCGAGCCACCCTGACGGGTAGAGAGAGAGAGAGAGAGAGAGAGAGAGAGAGAGAGAGAGAGAGAGAGAGAGAGAGAGAGAGAGAGAGAGAGAGAGAGAGAATAGTGAGAGCCTTTAGGAATTTCTAGTTACGCAGTCAAGCTCTGAAGTGACGTCATAAACTTATCATGCAGTCTTGTGTCTGTCTAATGTAGGAGGAACGTGCAGCAGAGAGGTGGAGGAGGAAGAGGAGGTGGAGGAGGAAGAGGAGGAGGAGGAGGAGGAGGAGGAGGAGGAGGAGGAGGAGGAGGAGGAGGAGGAGGAGGAGGAGGAGGAGGAGGTGTAGAAGACACGAGATAGAGACAGTATAGATAAGGAGGAAATTAGAAGGAACGAGGTAACTTGTGGAGAAGAAAATGAGGGCGCGGGGGAGGGAGAGACAAAGAGAAGCTTTAGAGAAAGTTCGGTGGGGTAGAAAAAAGACGAAAATAGTAGTTGATTTCCAAGTACTTTTTACTCCTTTGTCCCTGTCGGCGAAGAAATCAAACGGTGCCAGCATTTACTTTTTGTATACTATTTTTCAGGGGCAAAGGCTACAAAATCAACCTTCTTTTCAATCCAAAGCTGGGTGTTGCGTATATGTGCGCAACGACATCACTTGCTCTCGTGCCCACGGTCTTGAATCTTTCGAATTTTCTACCATCTGGCTTCGACTTCAATGTCACTCTCATACTAAATATATCTGTGCTGTATATCTCTCACCTAACTCCTCGGACTATGTAAATTCTTCGACTATTTAACATCAAAAGTGGAGCACATTTCATCTCATTTTCCTTTAGCAGAAATTTCCATTCTTTGGGATTTCAATGTTCACCACCAGCATTGGCTATCATCTTCTTTCACTGACCAACCTGGTGAACAAGCCTACAGCTTTTCTATCCTCCAAGACCTAACGCAGCTGGTGCAGCACCCTACCGTATTCCTGACCGACTTGGAGACACGCCCAACATTTTTGATCTTTTCCTAACTACTAACCCTTCTGCTTACTCTGTGAAGCTATTCTCTCCGTTGGGTTCCTCCGATCACAATCTTATTTCTGTAACCTGTCCTATCGCTCCGGTGTCGCCTCGGGACCCACCTAAGCGGAGGTGCTTCTGGCATTTCAACTCAGCTAAGTGGGAAGACCTAAGGCAGTACTACTCTGATTTTCCATGGAATGATTACTGCTTCCATGTCAGAGACCCATCTCTTTGTGCAGAGCGATAACTGAGGTCATAGTCTCTGGCATGGAGGCGTACATTCCACACACGTTCTCTAACCATAAAGCCCGTCAACCTTGGTTTAACTCTGCTTGTTCTCATGCTGTCCGAGATAGAGAGGCGGCTCACAGACGGTACCGTAATCATCCATCTCTTTAAACTCATGCCCAATATATTTCTGCCCGTAATCATGGCAAATCTTTACTTCCTCTCGTGACTTCTGGCATCTAGCTAATAACATCTCTAACAATTTTTCTTCTTCATCTTTCCCTCCTATGTTTCACCCAGATGGCTCCACAGCTGCCTCATCTATTTCTAAAGCTGAACTCTTCGCTCAAACCTTTGCTGAAACTTCCACTCTGGTTGATGAAGGGCTTGTTCCTTCTTCTTCTCCATCCTCTGGCTATATTATGCCTGTTATTAAGATCCTTCGAAATTTTGCTTTTGATCCTTCGAATGATGTTTTCTTTGCCCTTTCTGACCTAGATCCTCGGAAGGCTTATGGTCCTAACGGAGTCCCTCCTATTGTTTTCAAAAACTGCTTCTATGTTTGCACCCTGCCTGGTCAAACTTTTCCGTCTTTGTCTATCTACTTCCACCTTTCCTTCTTGCTGGAAGTTTGCTCACATCCAACCTGTTCCTAAGAAGGGTGACCGTTCTAATCCTTCAAACTACCGTCCTATAGCTTTGACCTCCTGCCTTTCTAAAGTTTTTGAATCTATACTTAATAAAAAGATTCTTAAGCATCTATCTGCTCACAATCTTCTATCTGATCGTCAGTACGGTTTCCGTAAAGGGCGAACAACTGGCGATCTTCTAGCTTTCCTAACTGAATCTTGGTCATCCTCCTATAGGGGTTTCGGTGAAACTTTTGCTGTTGCCCTTGACATATCAAAAGCTTTTGATAGAGTCTGGCACAAATCTTTAATTTCCAAACTACCCTCATTCGGTTTCTATCCTTCTCTCTGTACCTTCATCTTAAGTTTCCTTTCAAACCATTCTATTGCAGCTACTGTAGACGGACATTGTTCTTCTCCTACATTTATCAATAGTGGTGTTCCCCAGGGTTCTGTCCTATCACCGACTCTCTTTCAATTATTCATTAATGATCTTCTAAGTCTAACTCAAAGCCCTATCCACTCCTACGCTGATGATTCTAACCTGCATTTTTCAACGTCGTTTATTAGACGTCCAGCTCAACAGGAACTAAGTGATTCACGGAGAGATGCCACCGAGCGCCTAACTTCTGATATTACTAAAATTTCTGATTGGGGCAAAGCAAACCTTGTTTTGTTCAATGCCTCAAAAACCCAATTTCTTCACCTATCTACTCGACAAAACCTACCAGATAACTATCCCCTCTTCTTCAATGACACTCAACTATCTCCTTCTACAATGAACATTCTTGGACTATCCTTTACTAAAAATCTGAACTGGAAATCTCACATCTCATCTCTTACTAAAACAGCTTCTAAGAAGTTAGGTGTCCTGTGGCGTCTGCGTCCTTTTTTTTCTCCCTCCCAGTTGCTTGCTCTCATCAGGGGCCTTATCCGCCTATGTATGGAGTATGGCTCACATGTTTGGGGAGGATCCACTCATTCAGCTCTCCTAAACAGGGTTGAGTCAAAAGCTTTTCGTCTCATCAACTCCCCTCCTCTGACTGACTGTCTTCAATCTTTAAATCACCGCCGCCATGTTGCTTCTCTTGCTATCTTCTACCGTTATTTTCATGCTCACTGCTCTTCTGAACTTGCTAATTGCATGCCTCCCCCCTTCCCGCGGCCTTGCTGCACAAGACTTTCTACTCATTCTCATCCCTATTATGTCCATTTTCCTAATGCAAGATAAGATAAGATTTTCATCCTATCTAGACACTTTGCAAGTACCAACTACAAGGTTATTGACTATACAAAGCGCCGCCACGTCAGCACGAACTAGGCGGACTCGAACCGCTGACCGAATGCACAGGGACGCTGCACCCCTAATGCAAGAGTTAATCTGTATCTTTACTCTTTTATCCCTTTCACTGGTAAACTCTGGAACTCTCTTCCTGTTTCTATTTTTCCACCTTCATATGACTTAAATCTTTTCAAGAGAAGAGTGACAAGACACCTCCCGAACTAAATTGGCCAACCCCCTTTTTTTAATCTCTTACTGTCTTCTTTATAGGGACTGGCAACTAAGCGGGCTTTGTGTTACCTCTGTTTGTTGTGCCCTTGGCCAGTCCTTTGTGATGTAAAAAAACAAAAAAACATAATACACACGTAAGCTTCTTCCCTCCTACCTTCCTCTCTCGGCCACGTTCTGATAAGCCTCCTATCAGTCGTAATTCTAGCAGTGGGGGTTACACCTACCACTGGTCCGGCATGAGCAATGGTCACCGTGTACGGGGAGTAGCTATAGGCATCTCCAGCAAATTGCAGCCGTCAGTTGTTGAGGTTACTCCGGTTGATGAGCGTATAATGCGGGTGAGGATGAAACACACTCTGGGTTTCATGTCTCTTGTTGCAGTGTACGCTCCTACCGAGATGCGTAAAACTGAAGAGAAGGAGATGTTCTACGCCAAACTCGACTCTGTTTTAGACCAGTGTCCTCCTCGGGACACACTCATTGTCTTGGGCATCTTCAATGCTACTACTGGCACTGTGAGAGATGGCTACGAGTTATGTGTTGGTCCCCATGGCTCCGGTACCAGAAACACCAACAGTTCTCTGCTTCTGAACTTTGCAAGATCCAGAAGGTTGAGAATTGCAGGTTCTTGGTATCAGAGGCCAGAGCTGCACCGCTGGACATGGTATAGTAATGCCGGAGGGGTAGCTAAGGAGATCGACCACATCCTCGTTAGTACTCGTTGGAGGATCCTCCAGAACTGCAGGGTTTACCGGAGTGCTGAGTTTTGTGGAACAGATCACAGACTTGTTGTTGCTACACTTAAGCTTCATGTCAAATCCAGAAGAATCTCACGAGGTAACCATAATGTGTCTCATCTTGAGAAACTGAAGGACTTGACATGTGCTCATGAGTATGCAGTGGCAGTCTCAAATCGGTTTGATGTGCTCGGTGCTCTCGGGGACCCTGTAGAACTGTGGGATACCTTCAAACGTGAAACTCTACAGGCTGCCAAGGAGTGTATTGGGGAGCGCCAGAGGTCAAGGCGTGGTTTTGTCTCGACGGAGACGCTGGAGAAAATCGAGGAGAGTCGCGCTGCCAGGCTGGCTGGGAACCGGGACCAGCACAGGGCTCTGTCAGGCCGGACTAGAACCCTCCAGGGGAGAGACAAGGAGAGGTATGTCAGGAGTCTCGCTGAGGATGTCGAGGGTCATTTGAACGCTAATGACCTCCGACCCGCCTACCGAGCCCTGAAGAAGCTCCGTTCCAAGTCTCCTTCTCGGGCGAGTGCTATTCGAACAGCAGATGGGCGCCTCGTGTCGGACATGGATGGGCAGATGGCTCGTTGGGCTGAGTACTTTGGGCAGTTGTTCACGGTGGACCCTCCAACTGAGCAGCTTCACACCACTGGGTTACAGGCAGTGGATGCTGATCCTCCCATTGACGAAACCACACCCTCTCTTGACGAAGTCAGAGAGGCTGTAGCAAAGTTGAGGGGTGGAAAGGCAGCTGGTGTTTGTAATATCAGTGCGGAGCTCCTCAAAGCTGGGGGTGAGTCCATGATCCGCGGGTTGCATGCTGTCCTGACTGCCGTGTGGCAATCAGGTACCATTCCTCCTGACTGGAAAAGGGGGCTGGTCGTCCCTATCTGGAAAGGGAAAGGGGACCGTCAGGACTGCAACAATTACCGCGGTATTACACTACTCAGCGTACCAGGCAAGGTGCTTGCCCATCTATTGCTGACACGGATTCGCAGTCATCTGGTGAAGCATCAGAGACCTCAGCAGTCTGGGTTCACGCCTGGTAAGTCAACAACGGACCGTATCCTAGCGCTTCGTGTCCTGGTGGAACGCCGACGTGAGTTTCGACAGGGGATGCTTGCAGCCTATGTTGATCTCAAGAAGGCGTTTGACTCAGTGCATCGTGAGTCACTCTGGGATCTTCTGCGACTTCGAGGGATTCCTGCAAAGACTATTGGTTTGATAACTGGTCTGTATTCTGGGACTGAGAGTGCTGTGAAGTGTGGAGCAGGTGTATCCAGCTTCTTTCCTGTGAATACAGGAGTGAGGCAAGGGTGCGTCCTTGCCCCATCACTTTTCAACGCTTGTATGGACTGGGTATTGGACAAGGTTGTAGATCAAAGTGATTGTGGAGCATCCGTCGGCAACACCAAGATCACTGATCTTGTTTTTGCCGATGATGCAGTAATCTTTGCTGAGTCGCTGGAGGTCCTGGTGATGGCTCTCGAGGCGCTGCACGAGGAGGCAAGGCCTTTGGGACTTCAGGTTTCCTGGCTCAAGACCAAGGTCCAGGTGTTTGGAGACTTACTAGATGAAGCAGTACAGTTTGATCAGTTCATGCGTGTGGCGAGGACATTGAGATCTTGGAAAGTTTTACATACCTTGGTAGCGCAGTCCATAATGACGGCGGGTCAGGTCAAGAAGTCTTACGACGGATTGGCATAGCCCACGGTGTTATGGACTCGCTCAGCGGGAGTATTTGGCGTTGTCGGTACCTGTGCAGGAGGACAAAGATCCGGATCTTCAAGTCGCTTGTGATCCCTGTCTTACTCTATGGTTGTGAGACATGGACACTAAATAGTGACTTGAAGAGACGAATCAATGCCTTTGGTAATAAGTGTCTTCGCAGAATCATGGGGTATCGCTGGGATGATTACGTGTCAAATCAGCGATTGCACCGTGAGACTGAATCGAGGCCTATTACCTGCATAGTCCGTCAGCGCCAACTTCGGCTATATGGGTATGTGGCACGCTACCCTGAAACCGATCCTTCCCATCGGGTTGTATCTATAAGAGACAATCCGGCGTGGAGGAGGCCAAGGGGGCGCCCACAAGGCTCGTGGCTGGGGCAAGTTGATGTTTCTTGTCGAGAGCTGCTTGGTATGGGAAAGGAGCCTGCATGGGAACTCGCGCGTGGTGACCCCCGGGAGTGGCGTCGTAGGTTGGGCGAGGAGACGCGCCCCCCGGCGTATGCCCCCAATGATTGATTGAGTAGTAATTCCTGATAGTAATAAAAACAGACTACCATTTCCTCTTCTTTCTTTTCCAGCTGAACCTCGACTCTTTTCAGATTAAGAGTCATGCGTCAAACAGATGATAAAACTAATGCAACACTTATACTCTAAAAGCGGCTATCCAGGAGACTTAAAAACGAGGAAATGACACACTCGAGCCTTCAGTAAAGATAAAGATAGTGATAAGGATAAGAGACAATCAGGCCATTCGAGTGCAGTAAGGTGTGTCCTGTGTGCTCAGTATCGCCTCGAGAACACCAGGTAACTCTTGATTGCGTGGAGCTGCGTGCATCATTTTGTTGGTATAGACAGTCTTGACGGCACATTTTCAGGTAGGTGTAAGGCACAATTAAGGAAGGAAAGAAGGTTGGTTCAGTGAGTAAATAGCACTCAAGGCATATTTACAGCAAAAGTAGAGCAAGAGAGAATGTTTCTATGTGGGAAATTGGTCGTTCTGGACAGCCATTGGTTTTTCATAAAGGAATATGAAGACACGTTTTGCGTTATGGAGAGTTAGGAAAAAAATGGTTCTTCTTGAAAACCAAAAACCGCTGTTAAGTGTTCATTAGCGTTTGTTTTGCAAGTCATGGGATGATTACAAGGGACTACAAAGATAGAACAGACGGAGTATCCAAATTGGGGCAAACAGGGCTGCCTATGCGAATGTTATCTAATATACTATAGGAGTAGCCGTGTGTCTGTGTGTGTGTGTGTGTGTCTGTTTTGGGTAGCCGAATCTGTACATTCAATTTTGATGAGAGTAGGCTCAAAAAATCGCAAATAAATCGTAGGTGGTAAGCAGCCTGGTCCCATGTCGATTGAATCCTTTTTGAAGGAAGGTTTTGGGCTAAAAACACTCTTAGGAGTATTAGATTACAGGAAGAAACTCTGCGATAACGTCTTGCCGCATTCCACACACTCAGTAGACTATGGACTTAACGTTTGTGTGCGTGTGTGAGTGTGTGTGTTGGAATTACACGGAACACAAAGGGTTGGAATCACACGGAACGTGGTCTACCCCGAGACATTTTGACCAGTGACCAACGACAGCAACAACACGATTGGAGTTTGCAATCGCATGTTGACTAATTATACTACTACTACAAACATCAATACATGGGTCCGAAGGGCCCACAAGCACTTGTCTAATATACTATAGGAGTAGCCGTGTGTCTGTCTGTCTGTTTGTCTGTGTGTGTGTGTGTCTGTCTGTTTTGGGTAGCCGAAACTGTAAATTCAAGTTTGATGAGTAGGCTCAAAAAATCGCAAATAAATCGTAGGTGGTAAACGGCTTGGTTTCATGTCGATTGATTAATTTTGAAGGGGGGTTTTGGGCTAAAAACAATTTTCAGCGATTAGATTACAGGAATAAACTCTGCGGTAATGTCTTGCCGCATTTCACTAATTCCGTAGACTCATGGACTTGCCGTGTGTGTGTGTGTGTGTGTGTGTGTGTGTGTGTGTGTGTGTGTGTGTGTGTGTGTGTGTGTGTTGTGTGTGTGTGTGTGTGTGTGTGTGTGTGTGTGTGTGTGTGTGTGTGTGTGTGTGTGTGTGTGTGTGTGTGTGTGTGTGTGTGTGTGTGTGTGTGTGTTGTGTGGTGTGTGTGTGTGTGTGTGTGTGTGTGTGTGTGTGTGTGTGTGTGTGTGTGTGTGTGTGTGTGTGTGTGTGTGTGTGTGTGTGTGTGTGTGTGTGTGTGTGTGTGTGTGTGTGTGTGTGTGTGTGTGTGTGTGTGTGTGTGTGTGTGTGTGTGTGTGTGTGGTGTGTGTGTGTGTGTGTGTGTGTGTGTGTGTGTGTGTGTGTGTGTGTGTGTGTGTGTGTGTGTGTGTGTGTGTGTGTGTGTGTGTGTGTGTGTGTGTGTGTGTGTGTGTGTGTGTGTGTGTGCGTGCGCGCGCGCGCTTGCAGGACAGGCGTGGGGTTAGGGTGAGGCAGGCGTGGGGTTAGGGCGAGGCAGGCTACGGTGGTGGTAGGTGGTACCCCGAGGCACTTTGACCAGTGACCAACGACAGCAACAACACGATTGGAGTTTGCACTCACATTGTTGTTTAAAATATACTACTACTACAAACCTCAATACATGAGTCCGAAGGGCCCACAAGCACTTGTTAGGTTAGTATGACAAGTAGACCATTGCAGGACTAGTGTAGCTGAAGACAATCCATGAATTATTTATAGTATCGTTTTGCCATATATTCAAGAGAAACCATTTAAATTGTACGGAACATTTAAAACTGGAAACAATTTACCAACACAGTGACACGGAAACCAGCGGAAGCTTTTGATTACATACAGATAAGCGCCGTGCGACTTTATGGAGGTAGAGGGGTTAGGAGGTAGGGGTAGAGGAGTTAACCCCTTTACGCCCAGATCTATCCTTTGCTATAAAAAATTGTTTGTTGTTAGCCATAGAGTTACGAAAAGTAACTTAATATACCAAATTAGATAGTGTACAAGGATACTAAACAGGTCATATCTATTAAATATTGTTTATATTAACTACAAATCGTCTATTGGTACCCAAATTACAATGGAAATTACGTTCTGGGTCTCAAAGGGTTAAAAAGACGCAACACCACCATTTTGAGCGACATGGTACGGAGGTTACGTAACGCATGACAAGGAACAACAAAAGTCTGCAGAAAAAATAAAACTGAATCACAGATATAAAGCATCTCCCAGATTTTTTCCCCCACACCGGTCAATAGAGAACCACAATATCCCCCCCACATCTCTCTCTCTCTCTCTCTCTCTCTTCTCTCTCTCTCTCTCTCTCTCTCTCTCTCTCTCTCTCTCTCTCTCTCTCTCTCTCTCTCTCTCTCTCTCTCCTCTCTCTCTCTCTCTCTCTCTCTCTCTCTCTCTCTCCTCTCTCTCTCTCTCTCTCTCTCTCTCTCTCTCTCTCTCTCTCTCTCTCTCTCTCTCTCTCTCTCTCTCTCTCTCTCTCTCTCTCTCTCTCTCTCTCTCTCTCTCTCTCTCTCATACAGACACACAAACTATTGCATTACCCTCGCTACCGTACCCTCGCAAATCAAGAATCTATATTGTGAATACTAAACACGCGACCAGCTATAGTCTATTTTATTTAATACTAGGCGAAAAGCCGCCCTCCGGGCGGACTTTTTGGCTAGCTCCTGCGGAGGGCTATTGGTGGGCCAAAGGCCCACCAAACACAGACTCTCCAGATAGCCCCTTCTAACTTTCCTGAAATCATGGATGTAGAAGTGTATGTATTAACGCCTTACCCATCACCACACACCCATTCACTCACCCATTACCCATCACCCCCCACCTATTCCCTCACCCATTACCCATCACCCCCCACCCATTCACTCACCCATTACCCATCACCACACACCCATTCACTCACCTATTACCCATCACCCCCCACCTATTCCCTCACCCATCACCCCCCACCCATTCACTCACCCATCACCCCACACCCATTACCCATCACCCCACACCCATTACCCATCACCCCACCCATTCACTCACCCATTACCCATCACCCTACATCAAGGTTTCCTCAATTCTCGCAACCCACTTTTTTTTCAACAATTCTCGCTAATAAGCTACTAAAAAAGAAGACAAAAAAGCGATTGGATCATCCCCAACATGGCCTTAAAATGTTCCCCCGGTCGACCTGGTTCCAAAACTGTGCCATATGATGGGGTTGCGCCACTGGGGACGGAACCTATCGCGGACACACAGACACACAGACATACACTTTCGCTTATATTATTATAGATGGTCAAGATGCACAAAGGAGGCCACGCCTCCTGCCTTCCCCCCCTTTTCTACGGGGCAGCTGATTGGTGCACTCAATGTTCAACATGTGTACAGATTACTCGTATTATCATCACTACCAATCACACCATCACCATATTACATAACAGCACGTGACCACTGGGCCTTTTGACTATATTAAGCCCTTGAGGCCCAGAGCGTAACTTCCATTCTTATTTGGGTACCATTAGACGATTTTAATGAATATAAGTAATATTTTATAGATAAGACCTGTTTAGTATCCTTGTTCACTAACTAATTTGGTATATTAAGGTACTTTTTGTATATCTATGGCTAACAACAGTGTTTTTTTTTTTATAGCAAAGGAAAGATCTGGGCGTGAAAGGGTTAAATAAAATATACTATAAGGACAAACCACGTCAGCAGGGCACGGCACAGAGACAGCCTCGCCGTGCCAGACCAGCAGTCAGTAGCAGGGATGCCACTCTTTAGGATTTTTTTGTCTATCTTGGGATTTTGGGGGGGATAATTCAAGTATTTCTCCAGTAGTTTATCTCAAGGTAAGCATATGTACCGTATTTAGGATTCAGTTTCAATATTTTTCTAAGGACCTTGGGATATTTTTGTCTATCTAGGGATATTTTGGAGTCAGTCTTGGGATTTCTGAAAATTTAGAGTGACAACCCTGGTCGGCAGGTACTCCCGCCAGCCTGCACGCCGCCTCTGTGACCACCACGCCACCACCCACGTACCTGAGGAAACAGAGAATATTTATTAACTCAGTGCTAAGTGTATTATCCCTCCTCTAACTGACTGTCTTTAATCTCTAAATCACCGCCGCAATGATGCTTATCTTGCTATCTTCTACCGTTATTTTCATGCTTACTGCTCTTCTGAACTTGCTAATTAAATGCCTCCTCCTCCTCCCGTGGCCTCACTGCACAAGACTTTCTACTTACTCTCATCCCTACTTTGTCCATCTTCCTAATGCAAGAGTTAACAGTTTCTTCACACTTTCATCCCTTTCACTGGTAAACTCTGGAACTCTCTTCCAGTTTCAATTTTTCCACTTTTCTACGACATTACTTCGAGAGAGGAGTATCAAGACACCTCCCGAACTAAATTTGCCCACCTACTTTCAGAAATATCTTACTGTCTGCTTTATAATGGCTGACGGCTAGCAGTTTTTTTGTTATTTCTTACTTTTATTGCTTTGCCTTTGGCCAGTCCCTTAAAATGTAACAAAACATACAAATGCACACACACAAACAAGCAAACAAACAAATATACACTGTCTGTATCTGTCAGAATCTGACTGTGGTCTAGAAAGCGGTGTGGCATTTTGTGTGTGGTTTCAATTTTCGTTTTCTTGAACCAGAGTTAATATATAAAAACGAAATTATTAGATATTTTTAGTAGATCTTAGACATGCTGCCGTCTGGATAACATTCACTGCACCTTTACTTAACTAAGATATAATAAAGATGAAAAGTATTTTCCATGATACGGATACTTTGGTTGATCGAATTAGTAACATTTAAATCACCAAAACTTTGCTATGTATACCTGATTATACATAACAGTAAATTATCCATATTGTAATATTTAAACACTGAATTCTCTACCGAGAATAACAAGATGTTTCCAGGTATTTCCCCCACGGCAAACTTTTCATAGTACCAGTAAGACACCTTAATCGGCGAGGGACGAGCGAGCCCGTAGAAACCCGCCACACGTGCGCACGTGCGGCGTCACCCGGAGTTTGACCTGTGTGACATTGCTAGGTCTGTGGTCTCAAACCACACACCAAATTTCAACTTAATCGGTACAGCCGTTTCTCAGCTATAGCAAGATAACGTTGTCTGACACCCCTCACGCGGCACGCGCCACGCGCCATGCTGACCCCTCACGTGAGACAAAACATATCAACACAAATAGGGATTGAATGGGGCTATCAGATGGCGAAGACCGCTTGTCAATCGGAAGCGGGATTCCAAAGATATAAGCTCCTGAAAAGCGTGATGGTCGGTCGGGTCGGGTCGGCCGCTTATCCCGGAAAAATCCCGTATCAGTGAGGACTCACGAGCGCTTCGCGCTCGCTCGTAACTACTACTACTATACTACTACTACTACTACTACTACTACTACTACTACTACTACACAATAGGTGTCTTGCACGTGACGTCACAGCCCTTGCTGTGCAGGTGAAAAACGCATGAAATGCGAGCTGGAGGACCAACAAACTCCACTTGCCGCCCGTGTTTGCCAGCTTATGGTAATTTACCCCTACTAAATATATGTTTATCAGTATAAAAGGTATACTGTTATCTTCGGAAATGTTTGTTCTATAATATTATCAAATAAAAAACCGTAAAACACACTAAATAACTGCCATTATGAGACTCTCAAGAAATATGCATGAACTTAATATTCTATTAAACTCTTCATCATTTAATACTTTGCGAGAAAACTTTTTACATGGAGAATATGAATAGAAGCGGAATTTCATTAGCTTTCCATTGATATATTTAGTTTTCTGATAAATTAATTAGCAGCATGCATAAATGAGCGTTAACTATATAAATAACATCATGAAATCGGGTAATTTTTCCCGATTGATGGTGTTATTTATTTAGTTAACGCTAATTTATGCATGGTGCTAATTAATTGATCAGAAAACGAAATGTATCAATGGAAAGCTAATGAAATTCCCCTTCTATTCATATTCTCCATGTAAAAAGTTTTCTCGCAAAGTATTAAATGACGAAGAGTTTAATAGAATATTAAGTTCATGCATATTACCCCTATCCAGTGAGGACTCTCGTTCGCAAGGAAATTTGTCTGCTGTCATCTAGACTCCATATACCTTTGCTTTTTTACATTAAAACTGTAGGGATTGAATGGGGCTATCATATGGCGAAGACCGCTTGTCAATCAGAAGCGGGATTCCAAAGATATAAGCTCCTGAAAAGCGTGATGGTCGGTCGGGTCGGGTCGGCCGCTTATCCCGGAAAAATCCGAGTGAGTTTGTCTAAAATTTATTACGAGCGAGCGCTCGCTCGTAATAAATTTTAGAAAAATGATAATTCAGCAGCCAGCAATAACTGGCGTGGTGGTCCTGGCCACCGTGCTGAGCCTCGCTCTGGGCGGGAGGCTGGAGTCTGGCGCGTCCCGCTCCGAAGAGGTGGAGGTCGCCCTGGTCCGCACCCAGCGGCGCCTCCACCAGCACCTGCTCCACATGGAGGAGCACAATCAACGCCACCGGGCGCTGATGGAGTCCACCCAGGTGGACATGGCACGTCTGATGGACGTGACCTCCGTGCTGGAGGTGCTGCAGCGCATTAGCACCTCCAGCGCGAGGGACCTGCGTGCTCTGGTCAAGAGCGCCAAGGACAAGGGCGACATACGCCTGGAGGAAGAACAGCAGGCAGTGGAGCGCGAGGAGAGGGCGATGACCCTCCTCGCCCGCCGCAGGGCCCGTGCCAAGGCATACCTGAAGGAGGCCAAGAAGGACCTGCGTGCCGTGAAGGGCGTAGCCGCAAAGCAGAGAAAAAATCTGCGCGACAAAATTAACATCACGCTAGCAGAGGCAGACAAGTCTCCTGAACCTGGCCCAGGAGACTGACCAGAAAGTGGAAACCACTCGCTCCCGGGAAGACCCTTCTGCCGCCGCGCCGCAGCAGCCCGTGGCAGACAGGGATCACAGCAGCAGCAACATCGTTGAGTTCCCTCGTGTACATAATGACGCAGAATATTCCAGGCACACTGCCTGGGAGATCGTCCTATCTGACACTGCCGAGGGCGTCTCCCCTATGGAGCTGGAAGGGAGTCTCACCCCCAAGAGATCCTTCTCGTGGCTCCTATACCTGCACGCGGCCGTGAGCCTCATTGTTGCCGCCAGCAGGCTGTGGGATCGGCTGCGTGTGCGCCGCGCCAGTGTGCACTGAGGGGCCAAGGTCACCAAGGCTAAGGGAATAAATATCCTTGGCCTTGGCTGTCACTGCCGGACGCCCCGCACGCGGCAGGAAGGAACACGCGTGTGGCGGTGGCGTTTGCGTCACTGCAGCCACTTACACCTACAGACACTTGACTCCAACACATCTGAAAGACCCTCCCTGTATATCAATTTCTCTATTTTTTTATATTAATTTATAAAGAAGTTCTCAGATCCAATGTCATAATAGCATCTCTGTACCTCACATCTCCCTCACAAATATCCTGTCTCTATGCTCTTCACGCCAATGTCACGTCGATGTTTTCCATTGGATCACGATGGATTTATCTTGTTTACCACTATAGTTTCTACGATTAGGAGGCAAAAGGATAGCATAGTTAAAGGAAGAGGAGGATGTGGAGGAGGAGGAGTAAGAAGAAGAGGAGGAGGAGGAGGAGAAGGAGGACAGAGGGAGGCCCGCTAAAGGGTGTCTCATGTAACGAATATTCTTGTATTGCGAATCACGATGGTTATCTTTTTGTTGTTCTTGGGTTATATAGATATATCGTAATAGTTAGTTGCATGAGGATGTGGCGAGTTGATTGCTGAAAACACTTAGATTTAGTAGATATAGATTGCATTGCCTTGACAACTGATCCCTTGAAAGAGTCAGTCTCTCTCTCTCTCTCTCTCTCCTCTCTCTCTCTCTCTCTCCTCTCTCTCTCTCTCTTCTCTTCTCTCTCTCTCTTCTCTCTCTCTCTCTCTCTTCTCTCTCCTCTCTTCTCTCCTCTCTCTCTCTCTCTCTCTCTCTCTTCTCCTGAAGTCAGTATATTTATTATAAATTGTTATAAACTTACAAGTAAAATTTTCCTTCGTAAATTCAATCCTTTGTGTGCAGCTTAAGAATAAAAATGTTTTGTCGGTTTTACATTAGCTTCCTTCTCCTTCCAATGTAAAACATTTATATTGCTAGACACATCAAAGGAACAAAGGTTTTCTCCATTTCAACACTATTCAAAAGACAGTTATATATTTCCATTGCGAATTTCTTGTACAAATTAATATCAGTGACTTTTTGTGAATAATATTTTCTATTTTTTTTTAGCTTTTATGAAGTGGTTTGAGTAAGTCAAAACAAAAGTATATGCAAAACACTTCGTTTTTAGTTATAATCGCCTAAGTATATCAAAGTGTTTTGCAAAATAAGTGCTTAATTGCATGTGGGGATTGAGCAATTATCTTTATTTTCTTCATTACACTTCAATCACGATTTTTTCATGACGTAATGTTACAGTTCGAACAAATCTTCAGACTGTCAGTATTAATAAAAACTTACTCAGGATTACAAACACCACACACACACACAACACACACACACACAACACACACACAGACACAGACACGGGACACAGACACAGACACAGACACAGACACACACACACACACACACACACACACACACACACACACACACATACACAAAAAACAAAAAAACAACAACAACTACATATAAAACCTTTTACCTAAAAACCATAAAAATTATTCTATTTCATTACGATGGTTTGTTAGACGAGCTTTACTTAGTACATACATCAGGTACTCAATCTTCATCTTCCACTAACACCTAACTCAACTTTATAAAGGGAAATCCCGCACTAACACGGCTATCTTTACCAGTCAAGACTACTGTCTTAAACACGGTACTACGGTATCATTGTCCCAGACAATGTCCCACCGTATGATAGCATTAAATATTGTCACACCGTATGATAGCATTAAATATTGTCACACCGTATGATAGCCGTATTATTGTCACACCGTATGATAGCCGTGTTATTGTCACACAGTATGATAGCCGTGTTATTGTCACACAGTATGATAGCCGTGTTATTGTCCTACCGATATTTGATAGCCGTATTATTGTCCCACCGTATGATAGCCGTATTATTATCTCACTGTATGCTTGCAGTAAATATTGAGCGACCATAACACTGTGAGTCACCGTAAGTTCCATCAGCTGTATCGAAGTATCAGTGTGTACATGACAACTAACTAACAATGGTGTTGTTCCAGACATGTCGATGGTTCAGCCTCCAACCCCCGTGTCTACTACGAGTGGTCTTAAGATCACTTGGGGGTAATCGGCTCTATAGGCTTGGTAAGTTACCACACAAAACACAACACACACACAAACACACACACCACACACAACACAACACAACACACACACAGTTTACACACACACAGGGCACAAAACACCACACACACACACACACACACAGTCACCACACACAGTCACCAACAGTCACACACACACAAAAGCACACACACACACAGTCACACACACAGTCAGACACACACACACACACACACACACACAGTCACACACACACACACACACACATACACACACATACACACCCACACACATAGTCACACACAAACACAGTCACACACACACAGTCACGCACACACACACACACACACACATCCTGGCGAGGTCGAGTTGACACACTCTTTTTTAAGGTACTCCGTGGTGTAAGGGATAGCCACTCGGTCCACAACCCAGAAAATCCCGGGTTCGATCCCCGGCGGAGCGGAAAC
Organism: Chionoecetes opilio; assembly: GCA_016584305.1. Classification (NCBI taxonomy): domain Eukaryota; kingdom Metazoa; phylum Arthropoda; class Malacostraca; order Decapoda; family Majidae; genus Chionoecetes; species Chionoecetes opilio. Next base: position 43,311 of record JACEEZ010003751.1, on the reverse strand, counting down.
AAATGGGTGTTCCTTAAAACCCAAGCCCCTGTCTACCCAGCAGTGAAATTTTACCGGGTGTTTAGCGGGGTTTGTGACTGCTCTCCGGGGTGCTGGCTTCGGCCAACACAAAGCACAAGGATGAATGAATATAAAAATGTTGATATGGGGGACGGGCCACACGAGCATTGCTCTGGCCCGTAAAATACAACTAGAAGATGAATACATATTACGTCTAAATTTCTCACACAGGCTGTCTGGGGCACCTCGATCGGCTTCATGGTTGGCTGGCTAAGCAATCTTGCGGCGCGTAAGTAACTGTGTGTCCCAAAGATATTTAGCTAAACTGTCTTCACTATGAATTGATAATGTGTGTGTGTGTGTGGTGTGTGTGTGTGTGTGTGTGTGTGGGGTGTGCGCGTGCGTGCGTGCGTGCGTGCGTGCGTGCGTGCGTGCGTGCGTGCGTGCGTGCGTGCGTGCGTGCGTGCGTGGTGCGGTGCGTGCGTGCGTGTGTGGGGTGGTGTGTGTGTGTGTGTGTGTGTTTTTTTTGTGTGGTTGTGTGGTGTGTGTGAAAGGCAGACAAAGGTGAAAGTGAAAGTGAAAGGCAGCTCGTAATAAATTTTAGAAAAATGATAATTCAGCAGCCAGCAATAACTGGCGTGGTGGTCCTGGCCACCGTGCTGAGCCTCGCTCTGGGCGGGAGGCTGGAGTCTGGCGCGTCCCGCTCCGAAGAGGTGGAGGTCGCCCTGGTCCGCACCCGCGGCGCCTCCACCAGCACCTGCTCCACATGGAGGAGCACAATCAACGCCACCGGGCGCTGATGGAGTCCACCCAGGTGGACATGGCACGTCTGATGGACGTGACCTCCGTGCTGGAGGTGCTGCAGCGCATTAGCACCTCCAGCGCGAGGGACCTGCGTGCTCTGGTCAAGAGCGCCAAGGACAAGGGCGACATACGCCTGGAGGAAGAACAGCAGGCAGTGGAGCGCGAGGAGAGGGCGATGACCCTCCTCGCCCGCCGCAGGGCCCGTGCCAAGGCATACCTGAAGGAGGCCAAGAAGGACCTGCGTGCCGTGAAGGGCGTAGCCGCAAAGCAGAGAAAAAATCTGCGCGACAAAATTAACATCACGCTAGCAGAGGCAGACAAGTCTCCTGAACCTGGCCCAGGAGACTGACCAGAAAGTGGAAACCACTCGCTCCCGGGAAGACCCTTCTGCCGCCGCGCCGCAGCAGCCCGTGGCAGACAGGGATCACAGCAGCAGCAACATCGTTGAGTTCCCTCGTGTACATAATGACGCAGAATATTCCAGGCACACTGCCTGGGAGATCGTCCTATCTGACACTGCCGAGGGCGTCTCCCCTATGGAGCTGGAAGGGAGTCTCACCCCCAAGAGATCCTTCTCGTGGCTCCTATACCTGCACGCGGCCGTGAGCCTCATTGTTGCCGCCAGCAGGCTGTGGGATCGGCTGCGTGTGCGCCGCGCCAGTGTGCACTGAGGGGCCAAGGTCACCAAGGCTAAGGGAATAAATATCCTTGGCCTTGGCTGTCACTGCCGGACGCCCCGCACGCGGCAGGAAGGAACACGCGTGTGGCGGTGGCGTTTGCGTCACTGCAGCCACTTACACCTACAGACACTTGACTCCAACACATCTGAAAGACCCTCCCTGTATATCAATTTCTCTATTTTTTTATATTAATTTATAAAGAAGTTCTCAGATCCAATGTCATAATAGCATCTCTGTACCTCACATCTCCCTCACAAATATCCTGTCTCTATGCTCTTCACGCCAATGTCACGTCGATGTTTTCCATTGGATCACGATGGATTTATCTTGTTTACCACTATAGTTTCTACGATTAGGAGGCAAAAGGATAGCATAGTTAAAGGAAGAGGAGGATGTGGAGGAGGAGGAGTAAGAAGAAGAGGAGGAGGAGGAAGAGGAGGAGGAGGAGAAGGAGGACAGAGGGAGGCCCGCTAAAGGGTGTCTCATGTAACGAATATTCTTGTATTGCGAATCACGATGGTTATCTTTTGTTGTTCTTGGGTTATAAGATATATCGTAATAGTAGTTGCATGAGAGTGGGAGGTTGGNGGAAATATGGTTTTCAGTATAAATGATACACTTGTACTCGAAAATGTTTGTTCTGAAATTTATTACAAATAAAAAAACAGTAAAATACACTAAAAAAATTTCCATTATGAGAGGGGGGAAATTTTTCATGAACTTGTATTCATTTAAAAAACTCATAAATTTTTTAATTTTTTTTGCCTGAAAACCTTTTACATGAAACATATTAAGAAAAAGGCGGAATTTTTTTTCTTTCCATTGATATTTTGGGTTTTTCTGAAAATGAATGAATACCATGCATAAATTAGCATTAACAAAAAAATTTAACCTCTAATTTCGGGAAAACCTTTTTCCCCCCGTTTGGATGGGGGGTTATTTTTTTAGTTAATGCAAATTTTAAATGCATGGTTTTCATTCTTTTATCAGAAAACTCAATTTTATCAATGGGAAAGATAAAAAAAATTCCCGCTTCTTTTGATAGGGCTTCATGAAAAAATTTTTCACGCAAAAAAATTAAAATGGTGAAAAAGTTTAAGTGACTATAAGTTCATGCAATTTCTTCAGTCCATAAGGGAAATTTCTTTAGTGTTTTTTTACTGTTTTTTTTTTAATTTAATATTTTTAGAAAAAAACATTACGAAGAAAAAAGGTATAATTTATATTGAAAACCATGGGAAAGGGGAAAAATGAGAGTGATGTTCGAAAAGGTCGGGAACCGCGGCTTTGGGGCCTCCACGGGAAAATAGCCCAAACTGAGTACCCACGCCCAGTTCCCGGGAAAGTCTTTGGTTAAGCCATACACTCCCACAAAAACCGCCTCAACTGGAAAATAATTAATACAAAACCTACAAAAATATATTTGAATAAATAGTGTGAATGAACAAAAAACCCCGAAAAAAAAAAAGAATATAAAAAACATTAAAAAATCATTTGATATTTTCAAAATTAAAATTTAATAAAAGGGAAAAAATTGGGGGGAGGGGGGTAGGATAATCAAGAGTACGAATTTCGGGGTGTGTGTGTGTGTTTTTTTTGTGGTTGGTGGTGTGTGTGGGTGTTGGTGTGTGGTGTGGTGTTGTGTGCGTGTGGTGTGCGTGTGCGTGTAAAATATTACTTATTACTTTAAAATTAATATATAATACAAAAAACATCTCACATATTATTGAAAATCATGTAAAAACAGCACTGTACCTTTTACTCGTCCCCCCCCCCCCCAAAACCCCTACCCCGCCCTCCCCCAAATACACATACCATATAATTTTTTTTCAAAAATTTATGTTTCGAAGAGAAAAAAACATAAACAAATAAAAGATAAATAGCTATGTACATTTTTTATCTTTTTTTTATCGGAACGTCGGGAAACGAGTGACCTTTTTTACTTTTATTTTTTTGTCCTTGGCCCGTCTCTTCTGATGTCAAATAAAAAAGAAATGAATTTCAAAGCCAACATGTAATTTTCAGCCGGGGGCAGTTTCCCCAATCCCAAATCGCTCTTCAAGATTTTTCAAACCCAAAGGTGGCCCGCATGGGGGCCACGGGCTGGGTTTCTCTACCTGGGTGGCCAGGTTTTGGGTGGCGGGTTTTTGGAGTATATTAAGTACCATGACAAAAATTTTTTCCTCAACGATTCTTTCTACGTCTACCACGCCGCAAATACCCGGGTTCGTGATTAGCAAAGATTGTGGCGGGATGGCGGGAGGCCTTCTGACGTGAGTTTTGAAGGTTTTTTTCTTTTTTTGGGGAGGGAGAGGAGGGAAAGGAGGGGAGAGAGAGAGAGAGAGAGATGAGAGAGAGGGAGAGAAGAGAGAGGATGAGGGGAGGAGAGAGAGGAGAGAGAAGAGGAGAGAGAGGAGGATGGAGAGAGAGAGAGAGAGGTTGAGAGAGGAGGGAAGAGAGGGGAAGAGAAGAGAGAGAGAGAGAGAGAGAGAAGAGGGCGAGAGAGGGAAGGGGAAGGAGAGAGAGATGGGGGAGAGAGGGAGAGAGAGATGAGGAGAGAGAGGAAGGGTCGGGGAAAAGAAGAGAAGAGAGAGAGGGAGGGGAGAGAGAAGAGAGAGAGGGGGAGAGAGAGAGGAGAGGGGGAGAGAGAGAGAGGAGGAAGAGAGAGAGAGAAGGGGGGGGGAAAAGAGAGAGGGGAGAGAGGAGGAGAGAGAGGAGAGAGAGAGAGAGAGGGGAGGAGAGAAAAGAAGGAGAGAAAAGAGAAAAGAGGAAGAGACCCGGGGAGATTTTGAAGAGAGAAAGTGACGAGGAGAGAGAGAGAGAGAAGGGGAGAGAAAATTAAATAGGTAATATATAATATTTAAATAATTTATATATAAAATATAGGGTAAAATATATATAAAATTATTTAAAAAAAATATATATATATTTTATTACATTTATAATTTTATATAATATTATTTTATATAAATATATAATATTTTTTTTTTTTTTTTTTTTTTTTTTTTTTTTTGATGGTTTTTAGGGCAACATAAACCCCCTTCTTCACCCTGGGGTTGGGGGTTTTAAAGGACAACGGGTTTCGCCCAAAAATATTGGCCCCCTCATCAGGGTAAAAATATTGAGCCAATTTTGTTTTTTGGGGAAACTTGGTCATTAAACCCCAAAACATGTGAAGAAGGTGTTTTTTGTTGCCCTGAAAAAACCCTCAAGAAATTCACTACCTCAAGTTAAATAATTTTATTTATATATAATATATATAATTTTAAATTTTTAATATAATTATTTTTATTTTTAATTTTATATATATTTTATATATTTTTAAAAAATTTTATAACCAAAAATCTACTAATTTTTTACGGAAGTTAAAATTTTTTTTGCACCTTTAAAAATGTTAATAATAGTAAAGTAAAAAATTCAATTATTTTAACTTGTTGCATTTTAAAATTTTTAATTAATAAAATAGTTTGGGGTTACGGCCCTCTTTTTTATATTTTCTTTATTATTTTATAGTCATTTCCCTCATATTTCCTTTGAATCAATTTTCCTTGCCTAAAAAACTAACACTTTTTTTCCCCTTTTCCCCTTTCCCCCGTTTTCTCAAGGGAAGACGCAAAACCCGAGCAGGCCCCGGGCCCCCAAAAATACAATTTATGCCCCAGTCCCAAACCTCAGTCCCAAAAGGGCAACACCAAAAAAAGCTTACCCCCCCCCCTTAGGACAGCAGTACCGCTAGATAAGGGAATGTTACGACGCAAGCTGATAAGGGAAAAGAACCTGGGGAGTAGATTTGGGGAAAGGGGGACAAAAGGAAAAAAGATAATAAAAAGACCTTCTATCTGGAAAAAAAGAGAGAGGAGAGAGAGGAGGGAAGAGAAGGAGAGAGAGAGGGGAAGAGAGAGATGGGGGGAGAGAGAGAGAGAGGGGAGGGAGAGAGGGAGATGAGAGAGGAGATGAGAGGGGAGAGGAGGGGAGGGGAGAGATGAGAGGGGGGAAAAGAGGAGATTTTAGAGAAATTTGGGGAGCGAAAGAGGGAGAGAGAAGGGGTGAGGAGAGAGAGAGAATTCGTTCCCGGATTATTTAAACACCAAAAAAGGGAAAAAACAATGAGAAGAATATTTTTATGACTTTAAGTTTTTTGTATGAGTGGCCAAATTGTAAACCCAAAAGAAGGGAAACCCGGGAAGTTGGGTTTTAGTTTCTGGCTGATTTCAATAGAAGTTTGGAAACAATAAATTCGTTTCCTTTTTCCCTTTTACATCGTAAAGGGAAAAAAAATTTACAGCACCAAAAGGGAGATTTTTTTTTGTGTGTTTGTTTTGTGGTGGGTTCCCTTAGACAGTTTTCCCCACAAGAATTTAAAAAGTTTGGAAAGAATCACTATAGTATAGTACATTGGATAGTTTTCGAAGGGGGGGCCCAAAAAACAGGGTTACACACGCAAAAAAAACAGTGATGAGAACCCGAGCCCACCCACTAAAAAATAACAAATTTATACTAGAAAAAAAGAGAGAGAGAAAAAAAAATTTTATTCGGAAAAATGTTACGAAAACCCCCCCCTCATTTCCCCCAAAACCCCCAAAATTAGTTTCTTTATGATGAGACCGTGAGTGAGGGTACGTGAGGTAAAAATCAGGTGGGGGGTTTTGTTCAATCTTAGTGTTTTCGATAAAACTTATCTTTATAAAATTGTTTCTTCAAATTTATATTTTCTTTTTTTTTATTTACTAATTACAGTGGGAGGGTTTCCTCTTTTGTTTCAGTCCATCAGCACTTATTACCCCTTTAAAAATTTTAAAATCTCCCCAAAAAAAATCTTCTGCTTTTCTTTCTCTAATAACAATTTTCCCATGCTTTTTTTTCTCCAATTTTTAAATTAGGGTTTCCCTGATTAAACCCAAAAGCCCCTTTTGGGAATTAGACTCAAAAATCACTCATAAAAAAAATACCTTAGCGAAAGAGTTGGATAGCCTTTTACAATGTTTCTTCCCTAAACCCTTTGTTTATTAATTTAAATTTAAGGAAGTATTATAGACACAATGTTTACCTAGAGAGTGGTTATTCAGTTCCTTATCTACATCTACTTAGGAATTCTAGATCACAGATGAGTAGTTATTCTACTGCGAGATTTATGTTCTGGTATTTATATGATGAGAGAGAGAGAGAGAGAGAGACGAGAGAGAGAGAGAGAGAGAGAGAGAGAGAGAGGAGAGAGAGAGAGAGAGAGAGAGAAGATGAGAGAGGAGAGAGAGAGAGAGAGAGGAGAGAGAGAGAGAGAGACGAGAGAGAGAGAGAGAGAGAGAGAGAGAGAGAGAGAGACACAGAGAGAGAGAGAGAGCCTTTAGGAATTTCTAGTTACGCAATCAAGCTCTGAAGTGACGTCATAAACTTATCATGCAGTCTTGTGTCTGTCTAATGTAGGAGGAACGTGCAGCAGAGAGGTGGAGGAGGAAGGAGGAGGAGAGGGAGGAGGAGGAGGAGGAGGAGGAGGGAGGAGGAGGAGGAAGAGGAGGAAGAGGGAGGAGGAGGAGGAGGAGGAGGAGGGGAGGAGGAGGGAGGAGGAAGAGGAGGAGGAGGAGGAGGAGGAGGAGGAGGAGGAGGAGAGAGGAGGAGGAGGAGGAGGAGGAGGAGGAGGAGGAGGAGGAGGAGGAGGAGGAAGAGGAGGAGGAGGAGGAGGAGGAGGAGGAGGAGGAGGAGAGGAGGAGGAGGAAGAGGAGGAGGAGGAGGAGGAGGAGGAGGAGGAGGAGGAGGAGGAGGAGGAGGAGGAGGAGGAGGAGGAGGAGGAGGAGGAGGAGGAGGAGGAGGAAGAGGAGGAGGAGGAGGAGATGTAGAAGACACGAGATAGAGACAGTATAGTTAAGGAGGAAATTAGAAAGAACGAGGTAACTTGTGGAGAAGGAAATGAGGACGTGAGGGAGGGAAACACAAAGAAGGAAAGTTCGGTAGGGTAGAAAAAAGACGAAAAGAGTAGATTGATTTCGCAATACTTTCTACTCCTTTGTCTCTGTCGGTGAAGAAATCAAACACGTGCCAACATTTACTTTTTGTATCCTATTGTTTACAGGGGCAAAGGCTACAAATATAACCTACATAATACACACGTAAGCTTGCTCCCTCCGAGACTCCCCTCTCTGCCACGTTCTGATAAGCCTCCTATCAGTAGTAATTCCCGATAGTAATAAAAACAGACCACCATTTTCTCTTCTCTCTTTTCCAACTGAACCTCGACTCTTTTCAGATTAAGAGTCCTACGTCAAACATATGATAACACTAATGCAACACTTAATATCTATAACAACAATCTAAGGTGGGAATACGTCAACCTCTAAAAGCAGCTATCCAGGAGACTTAAAAACGAGGAAATGACACACTCGAGACTTCAGTACAGATAAAGATAGTGATAAGGATAAGAGACAATCAGGCCACTCGAGTGCAGTAAGGTGTGTCCTGTGTGCTCAGTATCGCCTCGAGAACACCAGGTAACTCTTGATTGCGTGGAGCTGCGTGCATCATTTTGTTGGTATAGACAGTCTTGACGGCACATTTTCAGGTAGGTGTAAGGCACAATTAAGGAAGGAAAGAAGGTTGGTTCAGTGAGTAAATAGCACTCAAGGCATATTTACAGCAAAAGTAGAGCAAGAGAGAATGTTTCTATGTGAGAAATTGGTCGTTCTGGACAGCCATTGGTCATTCATGAAGGAATATGAAGACACATTTTGCGTTATGGAGAGTTAGGAAAAAAATGGTTCTTCTTGAAAACCAAAAACCACTGTTAGTGTTCATTGGCGTTTGTTTTGCAAGTCACGGGATGATTACCAGTAAGACGC
>JACEEZ010003751.1:17500-25000 GCA_016584305.1 Chionoecetes opilio | reverse complement strand
AACTTTTTTAAAACTGTATTTCTGTTTTTTCTATATATTTTGTAGACTTGCCATTCCTTGTAATTTCCCCCTCTTTTATCAATAAACTTGTAAGCAGCAATACTCGGGGAATGAAAGGCACGGAAGCGAAGGAGAAAGGGATTGGCAAGGTAATGTCCCGAGCGTCATCAGTGTCTTGGTGAGAGCATTGAGCGGAGGGAGCATTGACTGAGGGACAGGAAGGGGAGATAAGGTTTATGTAACAATCACCGTCTTTCTCTTGCCCTGTCTCCTTGCAAGCAGTGGTAATTTATCACAAAGATGGTCCATTCTTGTTCCCTCGGCCAAGTGTTATGGAAGAGTTATGTGTTGGTAGTGTGGATACTTTGCTTTGCGGGTTTCAGCATGATAAGATTGGAGAGGGTGAAAGAAGGAGGAGGAGGAGCTGTTGATGGTGATAGACGTGATTGTGGTGAAGGAGGAGGAAGATTTTTACTACTATCATAACTACCACTGAAGTCAACAGCCTCGTTTGACTACAAAGACAAAGAGAAAAATTCTCAGTAGGCAAACGATAGACCAAGAAATCATGCCCGGTTCCTCTAAAGTTTAAACTGACAGCCTACAAACAGGAACTACCACGTGTAGGTCTCATGGCCTCTTGCAGCTTCCTTATTTTCTTATGTTCTTATACACTTTGCATGAACATCCTCCCATTATCCATATCACTCTTCATCCCAGACCCTTAGTAGCTTGAAGTTGCTCTTATCAGGAGAAAGCATAAGATAACCTGGAGTGCCTCACTGCTACTGATACCGGTTACTGCTTGCCATAGTAAGTAAGTAAGTAAATTTATTGACCACAAAATTGCGATTAATATAAAACAAGTGAAATAGCAAACAGATCAAACGCAGCAAAAAACAATCATAATATTTTAGCATGTAAGAATTCATAGTCCAATATGTTCTTTTCTTTTCCAAATACATCAATAATTATTTATGCAAACCATTCAACAGCTAAAAAAAAAAAACATTATAAGACAGAGACAGTTCTCGTATGGGCAGGAGGCGTACTGCCCATCAGGGCAGTGAGGTAATATTCAGCCAGAAAGTAAAATAGCCATAATATTTTTCCATTTAATAAGAAAATATCCTTAAGTCAGCGTTCCTATCACTGTAGCGTCTTTTTGTTTTTGCTTTTCTGTATGTGATCGCGTGATGTGTGTGTGTGTGTGTGTGAGAGAGAGAGAGAGAGAGAGAGATGAGAGAGAGAGGAGAGAGAGAGAGACGAGAGAGAGAGAGAGAGAGAGAGAGAGAGAGAGAGATGAGAGAGAGAGAGAGAGAGAGAGAGGAGAGAGAGAGAGAGAGAGAGAGAGAGAGAGAGAGAGAGAGAGAGAAGATAAGATAAGATAAGATTTTCATCCTATCTAGACACTTTGCAAGTACCACTACAAGGTTATTGACTATACAAAGCGCCGCCCCGTCAGCACGAACTAGGCGGACTCGAACCGCTGACCGAATGCCCAGGGACGCTGCACATTGCGAGCTCACGTCTCTACCAATCTTGCCACCCTGACGGGCAGAGAGAGAGAGAGAGAGAGAGCAGAGGGAGAGGGGGAAGAAGAGAGAGAGAGAGAGAGAGAGAGAGAGAGAGAGAGAGAGAGAGAGAGAGAGAGAGACGTATAAAAACAAGTATCTGCTTCCTTGTAAAACATGACGCTACATGTTGTATTATTTCATTTCAGGCCAACATGACTAGGTAATGAGGAAGCGGTCTAATATTTCGCTATTATCACGGTTATAACCAATAATTGCACGTTTACCTTCATTTTATAGCTATTATTTGATTAATAGCTACTTATTTTGGCAAGTAATAGACTGTAGTTAACATACATGGAATACTGAACACTGGACGCGGAGTTTATGTTATATGTTACGACCCCTGATCTTGCATATTACTCTCCTTGCAATACCACTAAGGAGGGTGATAGCTCCGTTTTTTTCCTTTAATATTTTCAGGCATAGACGGAAACATATGTTGGAAGAATGCAAGGGAGAGGGGAGAGGAGAAATATAATATAATATATATTATATATATATATTATAATATATATATAAATATGGGGAGAGAGAGAGAGGAGAGAGAGAGAGAGAGAGAGAGAGAGAGAAGAGAGAGAGAGGAGGAGGGGGAGAAGAGGAAAGAGAGAGAGAGAGGAGAAAGAGAGAGAGAGAAGAGAGGAGAGAGAGAGGATGAGAGAGACGAGAGAGAGGAGGGGAAGAGAGAGAGCGAGAGAGAAGAGAGAGAGAGAGAGGACGAGAGAGAGAGAGAGAGAGAGATGGACAGAGAAGGAGAGAGCGAGGAGGAGAGAGGAGAGAGAGAGAGAGAGAGACGGAGAGAGAAGAGGAGAGAGAAGAGAGAGAAAGAGGAAGAGAGAGAGAGACGAGAGAGAAAAAAAAAAAATAAGAGAACGTAAAAAAAAAAGGGAAACTAAACTATTATCAACATTCTTCTCAGTTTTCTCACCCCTACTTCCCAAACTCAATCTCCTCCTCCTTCTCTTCTCCTCCTATTACCAGCATTTCCCCTTGACTTTATCCTCTCTACCATTATCTTCCTCTTCCTCCTGATCCTCCTCTCCCTTCTGGAACCCCTTCGACACACTCTCTGATCTCATTAAAACTTGTAAGTAAAAACGTGATTTAGTGCCATTCTCTCTGACGCCGCTGGTTTGTATTTTTTCCCACAACGTCAAAGGATAAGAACGACTGACAATTCCTGATGACAATTGTGTTTCTCTTCTAACTTAAGGGTACAAAAAGGAAGAGAGGGAGAGACAAGGAAGGTAAGGAGGCTCGTAATGCTGGTTTTACTAATGGCTTTATTCTTGCTTGGTGGATGGAATAAGGAAGGACGGAAGGAGGAAGGAAGGAAGGAAGGAAAAGGAAGGGGGGAAGGAAGGAAGGAAGGGGAAAGGAAAGAAAGGGGGAAAAGGAAGGAAAGGAAGGGGAAAGGAAAGGGGAAGGAAGGGGAAGGAAAAAAAGGGGAAATGGGTGAAGGAATAAAGGGGTTTGCTAAAAACAATTAAAGGGAAATTTTCCCCGGTTAAGGGAAAAAAAAGGGGGGAAAAGGAAAGGGGGGAAAAAAAAAAAAGGGGGGAAAAAAACGGAAGAAAGAGGAAAGGGAAAAGAGAGAGAGAGGGGGAAAGAGAGAGAGAGAGGGGGAGAGAGAGAGGAGGAGAGAGAAAAGAGAAGAGAGAGAGGGCAGAGAAGAAGAGAGAGAGGGGGAGGAGAGGAGAGAGGAGGAGAGAGAGAGGGGAAGAGAGAGAGAGAAAGAGAGAGAGACGAGAGGAAAGAGGGAGAGAGGGGAAGTAAGAGAGGAGGGAGAGAGAGGGGGAGAGAAGAGATGGGGAGAAAGAGAGGGAGGAGAGAGAGAAAGAGAGAGAGGGGGAGAGAAGGGGGCGAGAGAGAGAGAGAGAGGACTTAAACAAACACCACAAACATTCAAATCACATGCACACAAACACCCCCAACACACACCCCACCCACAACACACACACAACCACACACCACACACAAACCAACACTAAGCTATGGCAAGCAAAATTAAAAAAAAAAAAAATTTTTCTTGCAGCCACATCACAGAAAACATAGACATTTAAAAATAAAACAATAAAAAAAAAACATTAAGTATTATTAAATGATTCTCTCTTTTCTCTTTTTCTTTTCTCTTCTTCTCTCTCTCTCTCTCTCCCTTCTCTCTCCTCTTCTTTCTCTCTTCTCTCTCTCTCTCTCTCTTTTTTTCCCGTTAGCGAGTTGGTAATGAAGTTGCGGCATTTGCTCTCTTTTCTACCGGCAAGTTTGGGGTTAATTGGGGTTCATTGGCGGGTTCTTCTCCCCAAATCATTGCAAACATAGAGAGAGAGGGGGGAGGGGAAAAGAGGAGGAGAGAGAATTGAGGGAGAAGAGAGAAGAGGAGAGAGAAGAGAGAGAGAAGAGAGAGAGGCGAGAGGAGGAGAGAGAGAGGAAGAGAGAGGGGGGAGAGGAAGAGAAGAGAAGAGAGTAGTAGTGGTTTTTAAAAACAAGCCCCAATACTGTAAAAGGAAACAATAATTAAGAAAACAACCAGAATTTCAATAGAATATAGGCTGTATCAAAGACTACTGTATTTGGCTGTATAAATGAATTTCACGATTTGTGTCATTCAAAACTTGTCGTTGAAAAGAAAGTAAAAATATTTAGCATGTAATGTAAGCAATGAATTAAATAAGAAAAGAAAAGAAAACAAAGTAAAACTGAAAATAACAAGATTCTGTCCACATCATTGGTGCTATTGCTAACGCTCTCTCTTCTTCTCTCTCCTCCTCTTCTTCTTCTCTCTCTCTCTCTCTCTCTCTCCTCCCTCTCCCTCTCTCCTCTCTCTCCTCTCTCTTTTCGCTTGAGGGGTTTAGGGGGTACAGTTTTCCCCTTTTTCACTTCCATTTTCTCTCCCATCAGTGACCCTTGCAGTGGGAATTCTTGTCTTTTTTTAAACCATATAGATCACAGACACACACAGAGAGAGAGGAGAGAGAGGGGAGAAGAGGGGAAGATTAGGAGAGAGAGAGGAAGAGAGAAAAGGGATGAGGAGAGAAAGAGAGAGAGAGAGGAGAGAGAGAGAGTGACCTCCATTCTTCTTTTTATTTGTCTTTTCTTGCCTGTCTGTTGATTGCCGTGGTTTATACTTATAGTGGTACTGGGGGGGCTTTCCTGCCTCCCCATCTCCAACACCACCTCTGCCTCGATTTAATCCCCAGCGAGCAGTTAGAGCATCGTTTGATTCATTAATAGAGTGGTGGATGAGAGGAATAAGCTTAGCAGTCAGCTAGCGAGAGCGAGTGAGATAGACAGCTTTAAGTTAGAGTTTGACAATAGTTAATTGGACGACAGACAACAGTGGACAGGAAATACGAGTAGGTATTTGCCTTGTGTAGACCGAAAGGCTCATTGTAGGCTTCTTTTGATCTTATGTCAGTAATAGTTGTTCTGAGCAGAGACCGTTTCAGTGTAGTCAGACATCCTATCTTCAAAGCTACGTGTGTGTGTGTGTGTGTGTGTGTGTGTGGTGTAGTGTGGTGTGTGTGTGTGTTTGTGTGATGTGTTTGTGTTGTGTGTGTGTGTTTTGTGTTGTGTATTGGTGTGTGTTGTGTATGTTGTGTTTTGTGTTGTGGGGTGTGTGTGTTGTGTTTGTGTTTGTGGGGGTTTGTTTGTTGTTTGTGTTTGTGTGTGTGTGTGTGTGTGTGTTGTGTGTGTGGTGTGTGTTTGTGTTTGTGGGTGTGTGTGTGAGTTTTGTGTATGTATAGTGTGTGTGTGTGGGGTGTATGTGTGTGTGTGTGTGTGTGTGTGTGTGTGTGTGTGTCTATTCATTCCTTATTCAAATACACAGTAGTACCTCCCGCTCCCCTGTTGCTCCTATAAAGTTAATTGCTCAAAAGGTGAAAGTTGATTTACCAAACATCCAGCATCCAACAGCTGACCACGCCGTGAACACATCATGCTACAGTGAGGGAGCTGCAAAAAGTGTGCTTCCTACATTCTCTAGCTGAGGTTAGGTCTGGTTAAGGTGAGATTAGTTTAGGTTAGGTCTGGTTAAGGTGAGGTTAGGTTAGGTTAGCTTAGGTTAGATGGGGTGAGGTTAGGTTAGCTTAGGTTAGGTGGGGTGAGGTGAGGTTAGCTTAGGTTAGGTCTGGTTAAGGTAAGGTTAGGTTTGGTTAGCTTAGGTTAGGTCTGGTTAAGGTGAGGTTAGTTTAGGTTAGCTTAGGTCAGGTCTGGTTAAGGTGAGGTTAGTTTAGGTTAGCTTAGGTTAGGTCTGGTTAAGGTGAGGTTAGGTTTGGTTAGCTTAGATTAGGTCTGGTGAAGGTGAGGTTAGGTTAGCTTAGGTTAGGTGGGGTGAGGTGAGGTTAGCTTAGGTTAGGTCTGGTTAAGGTAAGGTTAGGTTTGGTTATCTTAGGTTAGGTCTGGTTAAGGTGAGGTTAGTTTAGGTTTAGGTTGGTTTAAGTGAGTTGGGTTTTAGGTTAGCTTAGTTAGGTGGGTGAGTAGGTGAGGTAGGTAGGTTAGGTTACTTAGTTAGTCTGGTTTAAAGGTGAGGTTAGGTTGGTTAGTTTGGTTTAGTGAGGGTGGTGGTTAGTAGGTTAGTTGGTTAAGGTAGGTTAGTTTGGTTAGTTAGGTTAGGTGGGGTGAGGTGGTTAGTTTAGGTTAGCTTAGGTTAGGTCTGGCTAAGGTGAGGTTAGGTTTGGTTAGCTTAGGTTAGGTGGGGTGAGGTGAGGGCTTTAGGGGCGTGTGGCAGACTGTACTCGTGTTTCAAGTGATAATACACCACCTCCATTACCCTGCCTGGCCTGAATTGTATCACACAGCAGAATAAGTCTTGATAACGAAGCCTAGTACGTTTACAGTGATTCATATGGCAATTCTGGCGCGTCACGATCCAACATTCATATTCCTCTGTGCTACAGTATATGACCTCATCTACATCATGACATGTTTTCAGAGAGGTTGCAGCATGGTGAGTCTTTGTTGTAGCGAAAGAGAGATTACGTGCATTTCGTGATTCGTGACTCGTACCATTCGTGTTGTAAAAATAATGGATTACGTACAGATATTCGTGCTGCCGCAATGACTTCTGAATCTCGTGAATATTCGACGACACGTTTGTTGGAATATTCATAGAGTTGTTGGGCGGCGCCGAGGGCTTTGCCGGGCCGTGGCAACGACGGGAAATTCAGTTGGCAACCACACTATTCGGCTCATATTAATGGATTCCAGTTTGGGCGGGTTGGACGGGGGAGGGGATAGCCATCAAAGGAGGGAATACATACGACCACGATAAATGCCGCACCAAATTAATAGAGGGGAAGGAGGAAATATGTCCAAAAATACATAAAGCACACATTTCTACAAAATACATATATATAAAGATACACATAATATACAAGAGGTAGTTTTGTTTCTCCTACGTAGCTAAGAAAAGAGAAAACAGCAGGAAAGTAACCTAAACAAGATGGACTGTTGTCACAAACGTCAAATTAGTGTTGTGTTTATGTCAGAACACGACTTTTCATTTCCTACGCCCCCTTCTCTCTCTCTCTCTCTCTCTCTCTTCTCTCCTCTCTCCTCTCTCTCTCTCTCTCTCCCCTCTCTCTTCTCTCCTTCTCTCTCTCTCTCTCTCTATATATATATATATATATATATATTATATATATCTATCTCACGTACAGAGGAAGCTTACTATTAAAAGTTTTCTCAACAGCTGTACTTTTCGTCAATACCAGAGAGAAAAAAAGTCTTTGGTGAGACGAATATGAGACAAAGGGAGAATGCTGACGGAGAGAGAGAGAGAGAGAGAAAAGAGAGAGAGAGAGAGAGAGAGAGAGAGAGAGGGGAGAGAGAGAGAGAGAGGAGGAGAGAGAGAGGAGGGGAGAGAGAGGGGAGAGAGAGATGAGGAGAGGGAGAGAGGAGAGAGAGAGAGAGAGAGAGAGAGAGAGAC
>JACEEZ010003751.1:5000-12500 GCA_016584305.1 Chionoecetes opilio | reverse complement strand
AGCCAGACTTATAAATAACATAACATAAAGGTACTCTAGTAATCAGTGGCGGCTCGTGATATAATAAAATGGAGGGACTGCAAGCTTTACACAACAGTAGGATACACACATTTTACCTATCTCAGGTATGAGTTGTAGTTGACATTCACGGATTTCAGGGCATGGTAGTAGTGGTGGTAGTAGTAGTGGTGGTGGTGGTAGAAGGGATGATGGGGGTGATAGTGGTGGTAGTAGAGAGGATGGCTGAGGTGGTGATGGTAGAATTACAGTATTACTTGAAAATAAAGTCGGTACCGCTTGATTTCAGTCTTTTTATTTAATGTCAGCTGGGATAAGTTGATGTTTTGCAAATACT
Organism: Chionoecetes opilio; assembly: GCA_016584305.1. Taxonomy (NCBI): domain Eukaryota; kingdom Metazoa; phylum Arthropoda; class Malacostraca; order Decapoda; family Majidae; genus Chionoecetes; species Chionoecetes opilio. Next base: position 12,145 of record JACEEZ010003751.1, on the reverse strand, counting down.
TCACTGGATTTTCCATCGTCATAGGATAATTAAAGTGTAACGCGAGAAATTACATTAATAGGGGAAGAGATGAAATAACACATAAGTATCAATAAGCTAACGAGGAATTTTCCTCCACGCCTCATTCCTGAATCACTGGTTAGGCTTATATTTTAAGCCAGTAGTAATTAGACACGTAGCGAAACGAGGTGAGAACGGGGATTCTAGGTTAGGATAATTTTAGAAGCAGCTCGACGTTCATTGAGTTAAGTCGCCTGTGGGGAGGTGATATTCTCGCCCTTGGTAAAGGTATGTTATGAAATGTTTGTTAACTAGAGATGTAGACATGACTTACTGGTGATTCCTTTTGTTGACCAGGACTAATAAAGTGTATTACTTAGGGTCCCAAGGTAGGATGCTGTTGGCGGACCAGGGGGCCAAGCGCTCACAAATTAGCAGAGGGGGCAACTACAACATGTCACAGCCAGCCGTGTGAGGACAAGGAGAAAGAAGGAAATAGAAAAATAAGTGAGAGGGAAACGTTGCCCAAGGTGGGCACTACATAATGGTGACAACGGTGTAGATGGTCATTTTGACCACTACAAAAGAAAGCACGATTTAACCACACCGTCTACACACACTGTAAACACGAACGAAAGGGACGAGACTTAGCTGCCTCGACTGCAGCTCTTTGTTTTCACAAGTGGCGCGGCGGCGGTGCAGACATAAATCGTACAGCAAATATGAAAGTAACTTAAACTTTGGTCTGGTTTTAGAAAATTCACTTAGTAACGTATTGAAAATAATTAAATAACATATAATGACTTTTTATTATGATTAATTTGTTAGTAGTGTATCAATTCTGCTGTGTCTCTAAAGGCATCATACACCTGGCAGTGAGTGTCTGGGGGTGCTGCAGCTCTGCAGCCCTATGCCACGAGCCGCCACTGCTAGTAATGTCCGGTGGTATACACGAAACAGCGTAAACAACAGAGAATTTGAAAAGAGAATGAGAACAAAGAATGAAAAACACACTGATTAAAACAAGGAAAATGAATGTATGGGACGCCACAATGAGCAACTGTGTCGTGCCTTATGTGGAAAGGCACCGCGCCACTCGGTTGCTCGACAATAGTGGCGGAGATCATCGTCTCCCCACCACAAACGCAACACAGGAACTACCACGTGTAGGTCTCGCGGCCTCTTGTAGCTTCCTTATATCCTTATGTTCTTATGTTAACACCGATCAAAACAAGGGAAAGATATGGGATGCCATAACGGGCAACTGAGTCGTGCCACTGTCGGGGCCCCGTGAGTGAGTAACCGTACGTTGAAATACACAAAAAACCTTAACAACACATAATCAAATCACAACACTCACTGTTTTGTAGGAAAACAGGTCTGCCACACGAACACACACACTTATATACTCGAAGGACTTGTTTACGGAGCCGCACTTTGTATAAATCAACTAAATTACGTCCCAATGTCCCCGTTTGTCCCGTCTCCCTCCCTTCCCTCGCCAGGCAGGGACGCGCGGTAGGCAGGCAGGCTGGGAGAGGCGCGCGCAGTCTCCGGCTGGCTGGCTGCATCACGTGACTTATCCCTGACAGCTGATTGGTTCCGGGAGTCGCCACACCAAGATCCACCACTGCTCGGGTACTTTTCGAAGCTTTCTCGGATACTATTAACAACCTTGCTTATAAATTGTAATACTACGGAAAAATATGCTTCGGTACTCCATTATAGTCGACATATTGACCAAATAGCGCTATAAATAAGCACCAGGCATGATATGGTTGCCCGTATTGACTTGAACACACTATTCAAGACTGCTACAAGTGTTTCGAGGGTTTCGGTCTTAATTCGAGCAAGTTTTAGGTACTTTAAGCTATGTTTGGGAGGATTAGTCATAAGCTGGAGCCAATTGAAGTTCATTTGTCTCTCTCTTACGTTGTTCTTATTACCGTCGCGTAAATAAAAAGGTATATGAGTATTGTTATAGGTAGATTAATTCCGTGCAATGAAGAGTGGCTGTGATAATATAAAGACGAGAAACAATGAGTGAGAGTGTGACACAAATATATTCATAGATCCTTGCGGAGAGAGAGAGAGAGAGAGTACCTCATACCTCGTACATATTACAGAACACAAAACCTTGCCACCAAAAGTGCCCCGTGGCTTATGTGAAAAGGCTGCGCGCCACTCGGTTGCTCGGCTATAGTGGCGGGGATTATCGTCTCCCCGCCACAAACGCGTGAAAACACACTGATCAAAACAAGGGAAAGATATGGGACGCCACAACGCGTCACTGAATCGGGTCACTAAGTCGTTTAAGTAAGTAAAAACATAAGAACATAAGAAAATAAGGAAGCTACAAGAGGCCGCGAGACCTACATGAGGTAGTTTGTTACTTAAAAAACACTACCTATATCCACTTTTCATCCTCATCCATGAAATTATCTAGCTTTATCTGAAATTATCTCCTTTTAAAGCTACCTAATGACTCCGCACTAACTACCTGTCTACTGATTACATTCCAGTCCAGTCAAGTACGTAAGTATCCCCGCCACAGATAAGTAAAGTAAGTAAGTAAGTAACGTTAGGGGCCCCGCCTAGCCTCAGTGCCCAGGGTCCCTCGACATCTAAATCCGGCACTGCTGAGGTGTGAGAGGAGAAAATGTTCTACAAACTAACACAAGGTCAACGACATGAAACTAACACAAGGTCAACGACATGAAACTAACACAAGGTCAACGACATGAAACTAACACAAGGTCAACGACATGAAACTAACACAAGGTCAACGACATGAAACTAACACAAGGTCAACGACATGAAACTAACACAAGGTCAACGACATGAAACTAACAAAAAGGTCAACGACATAAAAACTAACACAAGGTAAACGACATAAAACTGACACAAGATAAACGACATAAAAAACTAACACAAGAAAAAACGACATGAAACTAACACAAGGTAAACGACATGAAACTAACACAAGATAAACGACATGAAACTAACACAAGATAAACGACATGAAACTAACACAAGATAAACGACATGAAACTAACACAAGATAAACGACATGAAACTAACACAAGATAAACGACATGAAACTAACACAAGATAAACGACATGAAACTAGCACAAGATAAACGACACGAAACTAACACAAGGTAAACGACATGAAACTAACACAAGATAAACGACATGAAGTAACTAACACAAGATAAACGACATGAAACTAGCACAAGATAAACGACATGAAACTAACACAAGATAAACGACATGAAACTAACACAAGGTCAACGACATGAAACTAACACAAGGTCAACGACATGAAACTAACACAAGGTCAACGACATGAAACTAACACAAACTAAACGACATGAAACTAACACAAGATAAACGACATGAAACTAACACAAGATAAACGACATGAAACTAACACAAGATAAACGACATGAAACTAACACAAGATAAACGACATGAAACTAACACAAGATAAACGACATGAAACTAACACAAGATAAACGACATGAAACTAACACAAGATAAACGACATGAAACTAACACAAGATAAACGACATGAAACTAACACAAGATAAACGACATGAAACTAGCACAAGATAAACGACACGAAACTAACACAAGGTAAACGACATGAAACTAACACAAGATAAACGACATGAAGTAACTAACACAAGATAAACGACATGAAACTAGCACAAGATAAACGACATGAAACTAACACAAGATAAACGACATGAAACTAACACAAGGTCAACGACATGAAACTAACACAAGGTCAACGACATGAAACTAACACAAGGTCAACGACATGAAACTAACACAAAAAAAACGACATGAAACTAACACAAGATAAAACGACATGAAAACTAACACAAGATAAACGACATGAAAACTAACACAAGATAAACGACATGAAACTAACACAAGATAAACGACATGAAACTAACACAAGATAAACGACATGAAACTAACACAAGATAAACGACATGAAACTAGCACAAGATAAACGACATGAAACTAACACAAGGTAAACGACATGAAACTAACACAAGATAAACGACATGAAACTAACACAAGGTCAACGACATGAAACTAACACAAGATAAACGACATGAAATTAACACAAGATAAACGACATAAAAACATAAAAATAATGACGAAATGGGAAGAACAGGAATTTTTTATTCAAACTATGGTTTTGATTTTGATGTGCATTTTTCCTTTGGGTTTATCTTTTCTATCATTTATCATAGCATTGAAATTGACTTTGAATGAAAAAAAATAAAGGGAGAAACCATTACCTAGCTTAAAAGTGTTTAGGTTCGCTTCTTTCTTCCTTTTAGATAACGTGAAAAAAACCATTAAACCCTGGGGCCCCCAAAAACGAATTTTCAGTAATAAACCCACCATTCGACGATTTTAATGAACATAAGCAATATTATATAGATATGACCTGTTTAATAGCCTTGTCCAATAGCAAATTTGGTTGATTTAGTTACTTTTTTAGTTTTATGGCTAACAAAAGACGATATCATATGACAAAGGAAAGATCTGGGCGTGAAGGGGTTAATACTGATAACATATAGACGAATAAATATTACGTTTATCATTTACATCACAAAATTAAGGAAGACCATTTCCTAGTGTTCGATCAGTTAAGGGAAGAGATTAAAACGAGGACATTCGTACAAAAAAATATAATGAAAAAGAACATAAAAAGTTGGGAAAAAAAAGAGACAAATGGTCCACATGAGGCAAGAAAATCGAAAACAAGTCACGGCCGAATTTCCCCGACAATTTCCCTCTATTAGGTACGTGTGGAGGGAGGGAAGGAGGGAGAGAAGGGAGGGATGGAGGGATGGAGGAAGGAAGGAAGGAGAGAGGGAGGGAGGGAGGTAAGAACGGATGGAGGGATAGATGCAGGGAGAGAAGGGAGGAATGGAGAGATGGAGGGAGAAGGGAGAGAAGGAAGGAGGAAGGAAGGTAAGAACAGATGGAGGGATGGATGCAGGAGAAAGATGGAGAGAAAGAGAGCGGTGGGAAGCAATAAAAAAGGGGGGAAAAAAGGAAAAAACCCGAAAAGGGGAAAAAAGAAAAAAAAGATAAAAAGAAAAAGGAAAGAGGAAATGAAAGTGGGGAAAAGGGGAAAAAATAAAAGGGAACAAAGAAAAAGGAAAAAGAAAAGGGAAAGGAAAATAAAAGGAAGGAAAAAAGGAAAAGGGGAAAAAGGGAACGAGGGGAAAGAAGGGGAGATAAAGAGGAAAAGAGGGAGGGAGAGGGGAGAAGAAAAGGGAAAAAGGAAAGAGGAAAGGGGGAAGGGGGGGACCGGGGGGAGAGAGAAAAGAGAAAAGAGAGAGGGGTGGAAAAGGGGGGGAGAGAGGGAGAGAGGGGAAAAGAGAGATGGAGAGAGGGGGGAGAGAGAGGAGGAGAAGGAAAGGAGCCTAAAAGGGGGGGGAAAAGAGGGAGAGGGGAAAAGAGAGAGAGAGAGAGGATAGGAAAGGGGGGGAAGAGGAAAGAGGGAAAAAGAGGGGGAAAGAGGAGGGGGGAGAGGAGAGGGGGAAGAGGGAAAAAGGGGAGAGGAGAGGAGAGGGGAGAGAGAGGGGGAAGAGAGAAAAGATGAGAGGTAAAAGGAAAAAAAGGGGGAAAAGAGGGGGACCCCGGAGGGAGAGAGAAAAGAGAAAAGATGAGAGGGGAGAGCGACGGAGGGGAGGGAGAGGGAGAGAAGAGAGAGGAGAGAGACAGAGAGAGACGAGAGATGAGGGGGGAGAGAGAAGAGAGAGAGAGACGAGGAAGAAGCCAACCAACACACACCCCCACACACACACACAAAATGCGCTAATCCCTGCACACAGAGCCCAAAAGGCCCAGACGGGACGGGCCCCGTTTGGGTGTTTGGCAGAGGTCATGTTTCCATAAATTAAAAGCGAAAGAAATAAAACATTCCCCTCTCTCTCCTCTCTCTTTTCCTCTCTCTCTCCTCTTTCTCTCTCTCTCTCTCTCTCTCTCTCTCTCTCTCTCTCTTTCTTTTCTCTCTCCCCCCCCTTTCTTTTCTCTCTTCTCTCTCTCTCTTCTCTCCCTTTTTATTTTCCATTTTAAAATTTTTTTTTTCAAGCAGGAAAAATTATTTTAAAAAAACCCCGAAGGTGTATAAAAAACGTTTTTTGGTTTGAGGGGAAAATCTACTCTCAAAAAATTTACGGGGAGACAAACCATAAAAAACCTTCCCTTCGATTTTCTTTTCAAAAATATTCATTGATCCCAAAGGAAAAATTTCATACAGCCCTTGAAGTATTTAAGTTCTCCTATTATCTTATTTCATGACGAGAAACGAAGCAAAACTTTAAAATATATGAAAAATTCGCTTATATAATAATTATTATTTTCATATGATTTATGTCTATGCTTGGAAAATAGGAAAATATTGACACGGAATTAATGTTTTACACACGCAGGCATTTCATTTCATATTTCTAATACCTAGAAAATGAAAAATAAAAATATCAGGAATTCTTTTCTATTCATGCATACTTTATGTTTTGTTATGAAATAAAATATACGCACAGAATCTTTAGTATTCACTCACTATTTTCATAATATGTCGTTGACGAAGAACTTTATTATAAACTAAAAATTATACATGTATGTCCTTCTTCAAACTCTTATTGAACTCTTACTATCCTGTATTTCCATAACAAACCTTTTACTTGGCTTTCAAATTCTTTCATCTATTTTGGAATGAAAAATAAACAACTTAATCAAAAAATATAGCCTATGGTCTCTCTCTCTCTCTCTCTCTCTCTCTCTCTCTCTCTCTCTCTCTCTTCTTCTCTCTCTTTCTCTCTATCTCTTCCTCTCTCTCTCTCTCTCTCTCTCTCTCTCTCTCTCTCATGAAAAGCGACAACATATTTCATGAGCTTAAAAATGCAAGGGAAATAGACGTGCAACCCCATCGCGGATTTCAAGCAGCGGGTCGCGTTACGCTGACATACGGCCCACGAAAAAAGCGAAAACCTGCAACCTGTATTTTTTCCTTCTATCCAGCAACGTAGTATTATCCCACACGTTGTTTATTTTTGCTGTATTTTTCATTTTTTTCATTCATTCATTCACTGGCCCATCAGGATAGC
>JACEEZ010003750.1:0-19379 GCA_016584305.1 Chionoecetes opilio | reverse complement strand
CAAAAGCGGTTGACGTCCCTCCCCCCGGGGGTCATTTTGGTGGCGTGAGTAACCCTTTCCCGAAAAACGCACCTTTTCTCCTACGAAAAAGGGCAATTGGTTCCCCATACAAAGCCCAATCCTAAAGGGGGGGTGTTGCTCTCGCAGTCCTGGTGTGGGGGGGATTTTTTGTGAGGGACGAGAACTTGTTAAGGAAACCCTTAATTTTTGCTGTATAGTACCAAAGGTTTTTCTTATTGGGGTTAAACTTTTCTTCCCCGGGCGGGGTATGGAGGCATCAGCTGCACATGAATGGCGCGAGTGAGGTTTTCAGAAAGTCTTGCACAGAGACGGGAACGGATACGAGCATCCCAGGTATTTAAAGTTCCGTGAAAACTTCCAATCAGCCTTCCTCTTTTCCCATTTTTTCCCTCGGAATTGCTGGATGTCACCACCCTGGGCAAGTAAATTTTTGACACCTGGCCCAGTGGCATCATAAGTTCATGAAAGCCGCAAACAGGGTGGTTTTTGAGAAGAGAGTGAGAGAAAGGGAGGGAGGTGTGAGACAGAGGAAGGGAGGGTCGCCCCCCGGGTTAAGCCCGTGGCGTTATAAGCCTGGGGGGGTAAGCTCCCCGTATCTCCAAAATACGGGCACTGCCCCGTGTCCCTCCCGGTACAAGGAGATAAACCAACCCCGGGGCCTTTAGGTAGAGGTGCCCGGGGTTATTTGTCATGCCAGACCAGCGACCGATTTTGGAAGAACCATGGGGGGTTGGTTGGGGGGAAGGGCGGAGTCGTATACAACACCCCCCCTTTAGCCTCGCGCAGCAATTTTCCTTCTTCCCCCTGGGAGAGCGGGCGGCGGCGTCCGGGGCTTAACAAAAATATATATATATATATAATTATATATATAAAAATAATATATATATTAATATATATATATAATAATTAATTTAATTTATATAATTTTTATAAATATATAATAATATTATATTATATATTTTAATATATATAATAAATATATATATTAATATAATTATATATTAAAAATATATATATGGATATTAATATTATTAAATATTTTATATATAATATTAATATATAATATATATATATAATATATATATATATATTAATAATATAATTATATATATTAATATATAATATTATATATTATATATATAATATAATATATAATATATATATAATAATATATATATATTATAAATATTATATATTAATTTTAATTTATAGTTATATAGTTATTAAAATATATAATAAGATATAGATATGTTTATAGATATAGATATAGATATATTTAATTTATATTTTTTTATTTTTATAAATTTATATATATAATAAAAAATATATAAAATTATATAAAAATTTATAAATTTATTTTTATATGTTATAAAAACTATTTAAAATAAAAATAAAAGAAAAAAATTTAAATAAAAATATAAATATTATTTTAGTATAAAATTAAAAAAATATAAAATTTTAAAATATAGAAAATAAAATTATAATAATTTTAATAATATTAAAAAATTTTATAAATAAAATTTAAAAATATTTTAAATAATAAATAAAATTTAGAAAAAAAAATTTTTAAATAAATAAATTTTTAAAAAATATATATTTTTATTAATAGAAATAATATATATATATTTTAAATAATATATATAAAAATATATATAATATATATATATATATAATATATATATATATATAAAAATATATAATATATAATAATAAAAATATATAATATAATAATATAATATATTTTAATTTTAATATATATATTTATATTTTTTGTAATTTTTTAATTTTTAAATTTTTATATTTTAAAATTATTTATATATAATAGTGTTTTTATATATATTTTTATTATATATATATATATATAAATTAAATAAAATTATAATATATTATTATATATAATTATAAAATATCGAATCGTCCCCCTAAAAAATTTTTTCGCTCGAACTTCTCCGCCCAAAAAAGTTTTTGCGAATCCCCTCCGCTCGAAAAAGATTCGCTCGAATTTTCCCCCGCTCAAAAAAAGTATTCGCTCGAATCTCCTCCGCCAAAAAAAAGTTTTCGCTCGAATCGTCCTCCCCCCCGAAAAAGTTTTCGTCGAATGTCCTCCGCTCAAAAAAAGTATTCGCTCGAATCGTCCCCCCGCCCGAAAAAGTTTCGCTCGAACGCCCTCCGCCGAAAAAAGTATTCGCTCAAATCGTCCTCCGCTCAAAAAAAGTATTCGCTAACGTCCTCCGCTCAAAAAAAGTATCGCTCGAATGTCCTCCGCTCGAAAAAGTTTTCGCCAAATTTCCCTCCCCCCGGAAAAAAGTTTTTGCTCTAATTTCCTCCGCTCGAAAAAGATTGCTCTAACGTCCTCCCCTCGAAAAAAGTTTTCGCTCGAATCGTCCTCCGCCCCGAAAAAGATTCTTTTAAGGCTCGCTCGAAAAAGTATTCGCTCTAATCGCCTCCGCTCGAAAAAGTATTGCTCTAATCGTTCTCTCTCTCTCTCCCCTTCTCTCTCTCTTCTCTCTCTCTCTCTCCCCTCTTCTCTTTCTCTTTTTCTCTCTCTTTTTCCTCTCTTCCTCTCTCTCTCTTCCCCTTTCTCCTCTCTCTCTTCTTTTTTCCATTTCTGGGTTTTTTAAGTAACCCATTTTTTATATCTCCCTTTTCTTTTTTTTCCTCTCCTCTCATTCTTTTAAATTTATGTCTTCTCTCACCCTTTTCCCCCCTTTCCTTTCCCATTTCTTTTTTTTCTCTCTTTTCCTCTCTCTCCTCCTCCTCTCTTTTCTCTCCCCTCTCCTCTCTCTCTCTCTCTCTCTCTCTCTCTCTCTCTCTCTCTCTCTCTCCCTCTCCTCTCTCTCTCTCTCTCTCCCCTCTCCCCTTCTCTTCTCTTTCCCCCCTCTCTATCTCTCCCTCTCTCTCTCTTTTTTTTTCTCTCTCTGACGACATTTTTTTGTTTAAACTTGCGGTCAAGTGGGGTTGAGAAGGGAACATTGAGAGGGTTTTGCCCGGGTTTTTGTCAGGGGAAAATTTTTGGAAAAAGGGGGACAAATGACCTCTTTAGGGTATGACCTATCCCCAAATTTGATTGTGTTTTTAGGACTTGGGACGCAAATGTCTTGTGGGTCAAAAGGATTTCATTCACAATCGCCTCAGTCCCATTTGACTGCACCCTGCTATATGGTAGTTTTCCAACACTAAGTTTTTTATGCATAAAATTTTCACATTCTATGGCTTAACAAGGAATTCTATGGATTCAAAAGTCTATTAGGTGTATTTGGTACCGGGTCCCCCCTTTTGAATGGTTTTTTAACCCGAATGCGAAAGTACGGGAACATTATTTCTTCATTTTCCCCAATTTTCAAAGCTTAAAAACCCCCCGGGAAAACCTAATTTTCCACATAGCCGCGTAAAGTGCGGGAAGGTATGTAAGAGCAAAGTAAAAAAAAAAACCCCAAAAAATAGCAACAAGCAGCAAAAGCTTAAAAAAAGCAAAAACATTACTCCTGTTTTGTACGAATGTGGGGCTTTCAATCAGCTCACACAATTTACTAATAGTCTCTACATACCGGGGATGCCTTTTTTGGAGCAATTTTTCCTTTTTGTAGAAAAAATAAAGCCCTTCAGGGACTAAATGCCCCCGTAGCACATTATGCAAGCCTATCGGAAGGCTGGGGGGGTTTTCAAAAAAAGAGCTTAACTCTTTCTTTATTGCGTTTTTTGCTGTAAAATTTCGTCAGGACAAGAAAAGATAGGATATTTGTTTCCATCTAAACTTTGCAAGTACCAACGAAAAAGGTTAGGACTATACAAAGCGCCACCACGCCGGACAACCTGGGGGGGCCGAACCGCGCCGAAGCAGGGACGTGCACCGAGTTACAGCTCTAAAACCCAGCCCCCCTGACGGGTGTAATGGCCCCAAGAGGAAAGGGCTGGGCCTGGGGATTTTTTTCGGAATATTTCGATTTTTAAAAAAAATCATCGAAAATTCTGGGGACGAAACCTTAAGTGCACAAAAAAGTTACGTTTCAGTAAATCAATCACTTATCATTCATCACTTTTGTACAGCTGATTTCCAGGAAAAACATGCTATTGGGACTTGGGATACCCTGTCGCAGCCTGGGGCAAAAGGAGGCATAAAGGAGTTTTTGAGGGTCAAATTGACCAAGAAGCAAATACTATTCAATAAGAGACTATAACCAGAGATATGCAAAATACGCAAATACTTTTTGTCGTATATGGGGAAATAAGCATTTTTGTCATAACCGTGACAGATAGATTTCTTTGCCGTCCCCACCGATGGGGTCGGGTAGAGGGCCTTCTTACTTTTGCATCTTCGGGTGGAAGGTGGACACAGACGCCGGTGGCGTGGGTTCGATTTGAACTATGGCTAAAATAAAATGCGAAATACAAAAAAATAAGTTAACCAATCAAACTAGATATTTTTTTGCGAGCATAAAACCCCCATCTGTACGTAGAATTACTATATATAGATTATAAACATTACTCACAAAAATAAGGGAACGTAATCAGGAAAAGGACAATGCAAAAAAAAGGGGAATGGATAAAGGGAGAAAACCCTTTGTCATATGCCCCCCTTTAAACATTTTTACAGTTTTTAACAAAAAAAATTGCCATAAACATACATGACGCGTGAGGACTGGATGCAGTTCACCCAGAAGCACGTAAAAACCCGTGGTTTGGGTTTTTTTCCCCGTCCGGCTCAGGGTGCGTTCATGGTTCCCTCGGGGCCTGACCTTCAATTGGGGAGGAGGGTGGGAAACTTCGGGGCGGGCGGAGGGTCTCCCGCAGCCTTCCCTCTCATGGCCGGCGTACTTTCTCCATGAAGCAACCTACGTCCCCTCGCCTCCACCACACTTGACCCACCCCTCGATCAGTAAGTATACATCCATGTTTCATTTTTAAAAACCAAAAAAAAAAGTTTTGACATATAAAAGGCGTCAATTCAGCCTAAATCATAATATTTTTTACATGTCTCTTACTAACTTATTAGATTTAGCCTGTACAGTTTAAAACTTTCTTTACAAGGTATCTTACACTCCGTGATATCCACTACAATCGTTTAAAAGTTGTCCATTTGCTGCAAAACGGAGAAGACCCGTAAAAAACATCTCTTATTGCTTAAAACAGCCTCTCGGCTTGGCATTGCTATGTGGTCAGCAAGTGGTGATGTGGCGTAAGTGAATTCATCCTTAAATTTTCATCTCATCCTCACTCAGGAATTAAATATCAGAATTTCAACTTATTTCAAAACTTTATTAAAGAGCTTGATGTATTGCTTCAATACTTTCACACCCCCTCCCTCCCACACGGGTCCCAAAAACCCAAGGAGGTAAAGGGGCGGGGGTAAATCCAACCGTGAGCGGTATACGAGTGGGCGTGGCAAAAAGTTTTTAGGTTGGGGGAAAGGTAAAGAATCGGGGAAACCAAAGCCCGGAGAGTTTTTTGGGAGTCCATGAAATTTTGAACCAGGTGAAGGCTGATGCGGCACACCGACCCCCCTTGAGATTCCGGGAGGGGGCACTGGGCGGCATAACTTGGAAAAACAGACAATCTCGCTAATAGGTCACCACCCTTCCTCGCTTACGTTTTGGATATTATACAACTTAAGACGCACTTGTTCCCGGGCCACAAATTTTGTCAAAAGTGCATTTAAAATTTTAAGGATTTTTTATAAGAGATTGATACCTAAATGTTATCATTTCCCTTTTATCGTTTTTGGGTGTGTAGTTTTTGTTTTTGGGGTTTTTTGGTGGTTGTGTGTGTGTGTATTTTGTGGTTTGTGTGGTGTGTATGTGGTGTGTGTGTGTGTGTGTGTGGTGGTTTGTGGTGTGTTGTGTGTGTGTGTGTGTGTGTATGTTGGTGTGTGTTTTTTACCTATTTTTGTTTTTCCCCTATTTTGAATTTATTATATATATATAAAATTATATATATAATATATATTGTATATTATATATGTATATATTTATATATATATTTTAATATATTTATATATATAATATATTTTAAAATTAATATTTATTATTATAAAATATATTATATATATAATTATATATATATTACTTTTTTTACCCCAAAGGAAGAATTGTCTTAGGGTCTTTTTTGGTTTTACCGAGTTTTGTCTTTTTCCCAAATTTCAAAAAACCTAGTAAATAAAAGGGGAAAAGATTATCCAAAGCAAAATTTTTAATTTTTCTAAGCGGGCAAAAAAAATTGAAAATTTTCCCATCAAAACAAACAAATTTTACAACTTTACATCCAGAAAAATATACATACAACATGAATATGTACTTCTATAAAATATACGAAAGTGGTGTTTTTGTGTGTAGTGTGCTGTGTTTTGTGTGTGTGTTGGTATAGGTTCCCCCCCCCGGGGAAATCCCATATATACCACTTTTTTGGAATCAGGTTGACCAGGGAAGGTTATAAAAGCCCCACTTAATGACCCGATCATTTTTTTCTATTTTTGCAGCCTATAGCGAAAATTTGTGAAGAAAAAAAGGGGGGTTCAGAATTTGGGAAAACCCTTTGATTGGGCCCTTTTAGGGTGTGGGAAAATGGGTGAGGAATGGGTGGGGTGAGGGGTAATGGGTGTGGGGATGGGTGATGAATGGGTGGGGGGGATGGGTGTGGGTGGGGGAATAGATGGGGGGGAGAAAGGGTAGTAAGGGGTGTTGGGAGGGGGAATGGGTGATGAATGGGTGGGGGTGTGGGAATGGGTAGTGAATGGGTGGGGGTGAGGGGAATGGGTGAGGAAGGGGTTGGGGGGGGATGGAAGGGTTTTGGCTTTTAATAAAACTTTTTCTACTCCATGTTTTCGGGAAAAGTTGAAGGGGCTATCGGAGAGTCTGTGTTTGGTGGGGGCCCAGGGCCCCCCCAAACCCAGGGGGTGGGCCCCAAGGCCCCAAAAAGCCCTCCGCAGGATAACCAAAAACCGCCCCGGGGGGCGACTTTTCGGCTAATTATTAGCAATTTTTAAAAATTTCATATCAATATCACATCTACGCATTATATTTTTAATTTTACAGACCTTTTTATGGACACCCTAAACCCCGGGGGACTGATTTGGGGTATTTTACAATGAGTAATGCAAAGATGCTTTTCCTCCATCGCACACTGCCAACACTGCCTAACCCCTCAACGTACGAAAAATATCAATAAAATATGATAAAAGCACTACCATCAACCCCAACTCAAAACCCCCATTTAAAATACCCCCCCACCCCCATCTACACCATCACCAAAAACAAAAACAGCATAAAACATCAAAAGGTGATGATGATGATAATTATGAAAAAAATGCAAATAAACAATAAAAAATGACAATGGTAAGAAGGAAAACGATAATAACAATGACGTAACAATATAAGAAAAAGCACAAAAGCATCAAAATATTTTATCATCAAAGAAACAAAAAAAGAAAAACAATGAAATAACTCCCCAGCCCAGATCTTTCCTTTTTATATAAAAAACGCTATTTCTAGCCATAAAATTACAAAATAATAAATAAACCAATTTGCTAGTGGCGGATACTAATTAGGTCATATCTATAAAAATTGCTTAATTAACTAAAAATCGTCTAAAGGGAGCCAAATTACAATGAAAATCGTTTTGGGCCTCAAAGGGGTTTAAGGGTTTTTAGTGCTGTAAGGGGTAAAAAGAGGAGGAGGGGCAAGGGGCGAGGTAAAGGAGGCCCAGGGGGAGAAAAAAGGGGAAAAGTACAAAGGGACACAGAATTTGGGAAAACCTAGGGAAAAAAGGAACCCGGGGGGAGGCATAGAGGGGGGAGGAGGGGGGGCCCTTCCTTCCTCAGCCGCATCGTGCAGGGGGGAAAAAGGTCATAAGGTCAGGGGGGAACCCCGCCGCCTCAGGTACCGTGAAGATTCAGCAAAGGCCCGGTGTCTGCCAGGCTCTTGTCTCAAAAATATCAAAAAGACTAAAAACAGATTTGTGAGTGGTTTGTTAAACTTAAAAAAAAACCAAAAATAGGAAAAATAACAGATTTAATTTTTATTGAGTGGAGAAAACGTAACAAGTAACACACAGTAACAGGGCTTTTAAAGTGAATACACACAGAAGCCATATCAAAACCCTTTACTAATTAAGCAAAAAAGGAAGCAATGTTTTTCCCGCATTGAGCCTCATAATAGGCGCTACTTAAGTCAACCCTGTTTTTCCTCAGGGAGTGGGGAAAATTTGTAAGAGTATTGTTTTTTTCCCCAATCTATCTTTTGCGTCAACAAATTCTGCCATGAGTGTCCCTAGATCGGGTACAGCGATATTTTAAAGGGGCAGAAATGAGAATCTGAGCAAGCGATGAAGGTTTTTTAATGAGTCACGAACCAGTTAAAGGGGAAATGAGAAGAAAGAAGGGAAAGAAAGGTATGTGAGGGGGGAGGAAGGTCTCAGGGCCAACTATTTACCAGGAAATGCGGAGTTCAAGTGGAAATTCAAAGTTACAAATGGATCATTTCCCAGACACAAATGAGAATTTTTTACGAAAAATTTGCATTCAATTTTTTCCCCAGATAAAAAAAAAAATATTTACTTGTATGATACTTGAATGTGGGAAAAACGGGGTTTCTTGGATACATTAAATTTTAAAACACAACCCCCTCCCCTGAAGCCCGTTTCCCCAAGTTACCCTTAAACTATGGCCCAAAGGTAATGACTTTTTCTATATGCCTGAGAATTTGTATAGTAGTTTTTGGAGGCACGCCAGCTTGTTTGTTTCCGGACAGACCCAAAACCAAATGTTATGTTTAAATATCCAAAAAATAGAAACCCTATTTCCACATCTTCCCCCCAGTGTCCCCTGAAATTTTAAACCCCCACACCCCTTCGTTTTTTCGTCAAATTACGCGCTGAGGTAGGAAACCCGAAAGTGGATTTCCCCGACTTAAAAAGATAACAACACCATAACAAGACAGGTGGGGGGCCCTTTTCAACAAATGATATAATCGTTAAAGTCACGTTGTTGAAATTATGATGCCTGAGTTTTAGAGGAAGAGGATGGGGCGCTGCTTTTAATAGGGGTTTGGGGTGGGCACTCCCCGCCTGCAGGGGAAAAAACGAAGGAGGTGAAGAGAAGGACGATGAAGAGAAGAGAGAAAACGAAGAGAATGAAAGGAGGGACAAGGGAAAAGACAGAAGGCGAGGGCAAAAGGGGAAGATTAGAATGGAAAAATAAGAAAAGAAGTGAAGAGAAGAGAAAAGGACATGAAGAGAAGAGGAAAACGAGGAGAAAGAAAAGCAAGGGGAAAGAAGAAAGGGGGAAAACGAGGAGGGAAAATAGGAAAGAAGGGGCAGAGGACAAAAAACTAAGAAAAACTCAACAAAAAAGACACGAAAAGGAAAACACGCATTTCCCTCCCCCGAAAATGTACACCCATGTCCCAAAAAGGCCCAGATCTATGCATTTACGATCCCAAAAGTGTTTCGGTAAAGAGTTCTATTATGCATGGTATCTAACATCTCCAAAAACAGCCATTTAAAATTCTTCTCTCCCGGGACACTTCCCAGTCCTTCGGGGCATTATACACACGAAAACCCATGGCACAAAAGTAAGCCTCCAGCTTTCCCTAACTAATAAATTTTTCACTTTTCCCCCCCCTACTACTTTCCCACTATCCATTGCTTTTTTCAAATTTTTTCTCTTTTATTTCCCGTTTAGTTCAAAATTTATGGAATTGAATTGAATTAAACTAAAATGGGAAAATGTGCTAAGCATCATCTGATTTCACCATCATGGCTACTTTATGATATCCCGCATACACTATCACCAGTACTACTTTGGCTCATATCTCCCCACCCATAAATAATAAGGAACATTGCCTGAATTCACGAGAAAATTTGGCTCCCAAACCTAAATTTTATCATTTTGGATTTGAGCCCAATTCAACTAAAACAAAGACTGAAACATATAAAAAAAACTTGAAAAAAATGTGATTCGTTTTTTCAAAAAACTAAGAAAAAAATAAAAACGCAACATTCATCTTTAATGGGAAAAAAAAAAAATCTTAAAATAATCGTCCAGACCCAATTTTTTTTTTTCCAAATTTTGTTGAATGAAATTTTGCCGAATTCAAACACCTAATCCACCAAAAATAATTGATTTCCAGGCCTTATTCCGTAAAACACGACTTTTGTAAAAAGCGCGCGAAAAAAAATCTTCCCTCCAACAGGCTACGACTGTTATTGATGACGTCAGAACAGGGACGCCCGCAGACACTCTGTCTGACACCTGTCGGCAAATGTTATGATGATCGATTGTACTTCGGTGTCAAAAATGAATCTGTCGCTGTGACAGATCTAGAGTACGATGCTCAATCTGACCCCGAAAGAAATGACACTGGTCGCGTATACTATGAGGAAAACGAACCTCAATTGTCATGGGATCTAAAATGTTTTGAGCCCGAGTACGAGGTGGATGAACAGGTGTTAGCAGAGCCTGAGGTTCAGCAGAGGACCTGGCACTTCTCCAAAACATGGATTGGTAAATAATTAAAACCATGTTTTGTGGGAATCACAATGAAGGTACTTTCGAGAAAATCCTTTGGGTTTAGTTTTGGAGCTACAGTCAACGTCATTACTCGGAAAGCACATACTAGCATTAACTACCAGAAATAGAGTTGGACAATATGCGGGCGGGAAGGGCAGAAAGTGTGACAGCCACACCACCACAGGGTCTCTCACCACAGGGCACGCCCACTCCACAACTGGTTTACTTGGTTTACTTGGCCCTTGTTAAAAAGGAAAAGCCTCACAGTCGGGGTGGTCCCACCGCTGTTGCCAGTCCTGCGTTCCCTGTCTAACAGGCCACCTGGTCTGGTATGGTGTTGGACTGAGTCACTGTCTTACGGGGGGGGGGGCGCCGCCCTTGTCCAGCACACCCGTGTACACAGGCTCACCTCACACTCGCGTCCCAACCCACACACTGGGTAGGCGACTAGTCCACTGCACACTCTCACCCAGTGTTTCACCAGTCACCTCCGCTACAAAAAACGTTTTCTTAACACAACTGCCCGCCCCAACACCTATAGGCGTGTATCACCCTACACCCGTCACTCCTTTCCGTGTGCAAACTTTTCTCGAAAGGCACAGCTGTCTTGCTGCACCCATAAAGGATGCATGCATGTGGCATATAGCAAAAAATCTATCAGAAACACCCAATATCTTCAGTGCTATATTTATCTCTGTGTTTACGTGCCTCTAGAGATCAGCGCGGGAAAGAGTGCCTCCCCTGATTGACCTGTTAGAAAAAATTTTTTTTCCTATTTTTATACCCCCCTGCAAGGTTTCCCATGCATTTTGACCTGGAAAAGCCGAAAATCACAACCATTTTGAGCTAAAATGTCAGGAACTGTTCCCATCATTGGACCTCAAGATATTAAACCCGCGACAGTAGAAAAGCGGCCCTAATTTTGCCTTCCGCTAGACTTTTTTTTCACCTGAGACTTTTGGGTTACAATTGGGATAGAACAACAAATTGGGTATAAAATTGAAGCTTTTTATATTATTTCTAAAAAAAACAACCCCAAGTAAACATTCAAGAAAAAAAGACACATCAATATCCACAAAAAAAACAAAATTTTCTGAAAATTTCATTTTAAATTTCATAAATATTACAATCTTGACATCAAAAAATGTGTGACAAAGACTGTAAAAACTTTTTCCCAAGTGGCAAAAAACTCTATTGTCTATGTCAGAAGGACACTTCACAGTCATTTTTTTCAGAGTTTGTTTGCTTGAAGCTATCAATCGCTCACGGTTGTATTCCCAGTTTGAAGGAGTACTGTTTTTTGCTGAAAATCTGTGGTAATGAGGGTTTGGGCGAAATCAGTCATCCATCTTGACTCCCCGCTCACAATGTCATTCCCTACTGTTTACTTGCTGACATATTCCGGGGCCCCTTGCTGTAGTCATCACTCCTTGGCCATGTCGCCACAGTTTCAGAAGCCAGTCATACTCAATGCCAAGTGTGTCAAGCAGAAGATGACTCTCTGGACCCTAGACCAGCCAGAGTCGTCTTGGCTGTAACCTGAGGGAACATAGGTTTCCCTCGTCTGAAGCTATCTGGTTTTCTTAGTGCGTGCAGCTTGGCAGGCAATGTCCTGCTTCTCTTTGTCACTGAGCCCTGCTCCCGAAGAGAGCGAACGGCACAACCTCCTGTGTCAGGTACCACTTGGGGTTTTTCAAGTTTTTGTAGCACTGCCTGAGCAATCTCTGGATCTGTTTCTTGAACTTCATCATTTTCCTTCATGAACTGCAGATCATTTGCAGGAGCATCTGCAGCAAGTGTAGATGACATCCACATGGGTGATAGACAGTCCTGGGAAAGAGGTTGAGGCGTTCCAGCTTCAAAACAGTTTTCTTCATCGTACTCCAGCTGCTCACAAACATGAACATCTTCATAGAATACAGGTTTCTGGCCATCCACCTGGCCTGATGAATGGCTCCAGGACGACTCCAGTGGTTTCCCCGCGGGAGGCGTGTCTCCAAGGACGATCAGTGTAAGCTCAGCCATCTCACGGTAGTTCAGCTCTAGGAGGCTTCTCCGACCTCAGGATTTCCTGTAGTATTTCCTTGCACTCTTTCTTTTTTTTATTAAAAACCATTTTTGTCTGATGGACAGGGTTGTAGGGTTGTCTGTGGTAATCTGTCCAAACGTCCTTGAGTGCTTGAAACCAAAGGATTCTCTGGGCTCTTGACCTTGCCAAACAGTTCTCCCATACAGCCCCAACCAGCACTTCTAGAATGTGGTGTCTGCAGGCCCAGGTAGAACACCTTCCTGTCAAGCTGTTGCTCCAGAAGCTTGGCAGCTCCCCGATGTACTCCACTGTTGCTGGCCGTTGTGGGCAAACACAAGGGATTTATCACTCCATTAAGCCCCCCTGGGCCTCCAGCAAATCCATGGATGCCTCTGCCTGAGCCGTTCCCGTTGAGCTGTCTTTCACTGGTACTCCCAGTAGCTTGCCTTCAGGATATGCAGGTGGTCCTGAGACAAGCACAGCCAGAGTCTCTGACGTGGTCCCCAGGATCACTTCCCAGGACATCTCTCAGCATCTTGCCATCCCAGTGGAGAGCGCTACTTGGGAGGGTCCTCCTAAATGCTGCCAAAGTACTCCTGGCTGATTTGGGACCTTGTCAGCATCCTGTTCCGTCTCGTTGTTGAGGTTGAATGACAACTTGTCCCCGGGCAGCTCCACCAGCCTTCAATGTAGCAGAGACTAAGGGTGTCACTTGATTGTCAGACAATCCCAGAACGATCAGCGGTACTGCAGATGTCAACACACTCCATGACCCTCCTGGAAATGTGAAGTCACAGTGTCTTTGGGGATGTGAACTCCAGGACGAGGTTTTTTGGTAATCCATGTCCTCTGCATTCCCTTCACTGTCGGTTGGGTCAGCCCAGGTAGACACACAGCAGCAGTCCTTCGCTGTGTGGCAGCTGAAAAATTGTAGAAATGTTGTGACAAAATTTATATTTTGTTCCTCTCTCTGCTGCAGTCTTGCAGCCCTCTCTGCTTGCTGGGTGGGGCCGGGGACCCCAAATATCTTGTCATGACCAGACATGTGGGCCTTTCTCTCTGTCTTCTGATCCTGGTAGAACCTGATGTCCTTGTCCTTCCTTCTCCCCTTGATAGCAGTCGGTTTTTTCTCTATTCCTGGATGGCAAACTGAAGCTCCTATGTCAACAGGCTATCTAAATTTCCAGGACAAAAGCCTCATTTTTCCCTCCAGGGTCCCTGTTCTACCTTTATTCCTTGCTAATCTCTGTGCTTTTTTGTGAAGTGTCATGAAATGCTGCGCTGCATTGTACTTTTGGGCATGGGCTTTATCCTAGCCATCTGCCAGAATGGATGATAGCCCCCCACGTTTCATTGGGGAGGTCTTGATGCTTAGGATTCCCCCGTATTTTCTGCAAACTCTGGAGATGGAGGAAGTACTGGAAGGCCTGTCTGTTGGTGGGTAACTGGGAGCCACTGATGCTGGATGATGGGGAGCCATCAGGAAGTTTCTGTAGGGGATCTAGTACAGGTCGCGTGACGCTTGTCTCTGGACTGCAGGTGGAGGTTTCTGAGATGTCAACTTTGCGTCCTCGGAGCTCCTTGCTTACTGCCATAGTGAAGTTATCCCTTTTGAAGTACCCTGGATTTGTTAGCAGTTTTCAACAGATCTGCAACAAACATAACAGACCATTAGATGTCATGCTAAAACCATTGTGAATTTTTTGACTAGAGTGAAAAATGATATTTATTTAATTTTTTTGAAAATTTGTCTGTAAATATCACATGTAATATTTCCATAAATGTTTCTATGCATTTTGATGTTTCAGTCAGCATCTAATTACTTGCTTTAACCTGCTTATGCCCATTTATTGGTGAAAAAATAGGCGAAAATAAACATCAACATGCTCCGAAACTGGCGTTTCAAAAAACGTGTATAGAATAGAACTTCATGCTTCATGAGGCAAAGGTTCCTGACATTTTGGCTTATAATAGTTGTAATTTTCGACTTTTCCAGGTCAAAAAGCATTGGAAGCCGTGCAGGAGGGTATAAAGATAGGAAAAAATTGTTTTCTGAACAGGTCTACTCCCTGATGCTACGTCACCGAGCCTGAGCCTGAGCGTCTGCAAACCTTGAGAGCGTTTTGAAAACTCGGGGAATTTGCAGATTTTGATTGCGGATTATTTAAAAACGGCTGACTGGATACAAAAAGTGACGACTTATTGTTGATATACTCGTTAATGGCTATGATTTGATTGCATTAAATCAGGAATGATGAAATGGTCTGGACGATTACTTTAACGTCAATTCACACAGAACCCTCTAAACTAATTGACATTTCAGCAAAGACCCACTCAGTTTCGTAACCATGAAGATCGTGTTTTAGTTTCTCATTAAAAGAAAGATTCAATTCAATCATTTTCATCATCAAAACGTGTGGCATCCTTCCATTACCTATCATACTCTATCCTTACCACTGATAAAAGAATGTAATGGATATTCTTGACACTGATTCTAGGGTACTCCATAGTGTGGGGAACACGCTCCCGGGTTCACAACCGAGAAGTCCCGGGTTCGATCCCCCGGGCGGAGCGGAAACAGTTGGGCTGTTTCCTTTAAGCCCGAGACCCTGTCCACCCAGCAGTGAATGGGTGTTAGCCGGGGGTTTGTAACCCGCCCCCCGGGGTGCTGACTTCGGCCAACACTATAAGCACTAGCAGACAGCTCCCTAGGGGTAGTCTGAGAGAGAGCTGTCTGGTTACAGTGAAGATCCATCTCAGCTGCGTCGATAAAGCCCCCGTCACACATTCCATCCATAATCGAACCACGATAGCGCCACCAATTTGATTATTGACGCTATCGTTTAATTTGACCACGATAAACGCAGACCACGATAGCCTCACAACAATGTCACGCTGCCTGTACGTATGTGTCATGATGGTCGTAAGATGGTCACGATGGAGTCATGACAGCTGTAAGACTACATCACGAATGGAAAATCAACGGTCATTTTGTCGTCACGATAGAGCTACGATAACCACGACTGTGCCATGACGGTGCCATGAACGTACCACGATAGCGTCAAGAGCCTCACACGTGGGCGGATGTTGCCATGGTAATGGAGAAGGAGGATAAAGATGGGAGAAACCCGGGTTGGGTACGTGTTGGTGATAGAGAAGGGGGGGAAACGGGGAGGGGTTGTAATAAAGAAGGGGGTGTTGGTGGGGAAACGGGGGGAGGAGGGTTGGGATGGAGAAGGCGTTGTGGTGTTGGTGGGGATATGTGTGGTTACAAGGGGGTGGGTGGCATCTTCACGTGTTTAGGGAGTAGGGGGGTAGGAAGTAGGGGGAGGGTGGTGTCACCGCGTGGTGAGGGAGTATGGGGGTAGAGAGACGAGAGGGGGTGTCACCATGAGGTGAGGGTGGAGGGGGTAGGTAGTAGAGGGAGGGTGGAGGTGAATGAGAAAGGGGGGGAAGGTTGAAGGGGGGGGGGGAGGGGGGGAAGGTAGGGATGACAGCGCGCGTAGCGGTTTCTTATTGTCACGATAGACATAAGACGATCACGGTAGTGTCACGAAGCTACTACATAGATAACGATAGCGTCACGATAGACTTACGATAGCGCTGCGATGGGTACAAACATCGGGGAGCTTCCCGATTTTTTAGTGCACGCACTAACTTTTCGTGGCCTCGGCCGATCGGTCACGATGGACCCATAACCAGGACCATGACGGCGCTGCGCATTGCATTGTTCGTGGTTCAATTATGGAATGTGTGACGGGGGCTTAACTGACGAAATTCTTCAAAAACAAACTAAAATCTTTAGCGCGATGGTAAAAGAATACATAAATGCGTAAAATAGTCTGTTCTATATATCTTTAAAGAAAATGGTAGAGCATATCTAGTTTTCTTTTAGTTGTGGAATTGAGTTATGCTAGTAACTTGCCTATAGATCGACATTGCAAGCCACGAATTTCTTTGAGTTCTCAACACCACACGCTGTTACCGTGATGCAAACATTCATAATTCCATACACTCTTAGCAGGAATGCAAAGTCTCCCTGTGTTCTCAAGTCTTCCTCATTTTCCTCTCCTTATCTAAGCAAAGCAAAGTTCTAAGCAAAACTTATCACTCACCAAAAACATATCCACTACCGATAGTCACACCAAAAAGTAATCTACCAGTATTAACAACAACTCATGCACCAATCCCACCTCAAACCTCCCTCTATCCGTTCTTGATAGTCTCACCTCCAGTCCCATCAATACTCCGTCTAGTAAAACCATCAATACATCAAAATTCAGGCAAAAACTTACCATTACAGCGGCGTGTCTCTACCTCACCGGTCTTCTTCTTCTTCTTGTGACCTCTTCAATGTAAACAACCCGGCCAAACATAATGCTTCAAGCTGCGTGAAGACTATAAGTGACGCAAGGGGGTGCAGTCAGTTCGTATAAAAGTTGTTTCGTACACCAGTAGATTCGTACACCTAAAAGTTGTTTCGTAGTCTATATGAAATCATAGACATTTCGTACACTCAGCTCAGAGTTAAACTTGATTACTAGAGTTACGAGACGACACCAGGTATGTATGAAAAAAACTCAAAATCAGTGTAATCAAAATCAGTCGCGGGATGCGACGGGGCAGATTGATAGCGGGCATAAAACCTTGAGACGCAGTTTCCGGAGAGGTGCAGGGAAAGTGTGGTTCGAATACTTCCGACGCGTCCCCCCCAAGCAATGAGATATGTCCCGTGAAAACTTATCTTGTTTATTTTGCTGTGCTGCCTCTGAACCAAAGCATTTGTCTCGGTACCACTACTGTGCGAAAAAAACACACAAAAATAGAACCGGTTGTTAATGTTGAGATTGTTGGTTGGACGATAAAGGTGAAAGGTTATGGATTGATGCTGCAAATTTGCTTCTCTTATCTGATAAAAGAGTAACGGCCGTTTGTCTCCGTATTTCAGCTAGCTACGTAGATAAACGAAAGCGGAGGGAAGGGTTAAATAAAGATATGAATTGTATATGATTGGAATAGGAATGGGAAAAGATGGATGGATGGAAGGAAGGGGCAAAGATAAGAGGGAAGGAAAGTCTGTAAGATGAGAAAAGATAGAAATATAGTTTAGAAGCGAGAGATAGGCGTGGGAAGAAGGAAGGTAGGGAGGAAATAAAGAAAGATGGAAGGAAGGGGAAAGGAGGAAATAGCCAAAAAGAGAAGATAAGGTAAATCTGTAGGGTGAGAAAAGACAGAAACAAAACAAAAACGTTTGGAAGCGAGAGGGAGGCATGGAAGTACAGGAGGAATAAAAAGGAAAGAAGGAAAGAAAGAAGGAAGGAAGGAAGGAAGGAAGGGGAAAAAGATGGAGTAGTTAGAGAGAAGGTCTGAGGGATGAGTAAACAGAAAAAAGTATGGAAACGAGATGAAAGCATTATAGGAAAAAAGAGATGAGGAATGAAAGAATGAAGGAATGAATGAATGAATTAAGGAAAGAAGGAAGGAGTGGATCGCCAGACGAAGAGCAAAATGTCTGCGGATAGTAAGACGACGCCATATGTGAGTGATGATCTTGTGTCCTCTGGAATATGATGAGACTGGAAAGAAAACTGGAAGGACACTCCTGGAAGGCTATTAGATCATCCGATAGGAAGTGGTGAGAAGAAAACACACACACGACATAACTTTACTAATATACATGATCCTGGTACAACATTGTGAGAAAGATGTGAAATAACGTGGTAAGCTACAATATATATATATATATATATATATATATATATATATATATATATATATATAATCATATATATATATATATATATATATATATACTATATATATATATATATATGTAAAAAAAATAACGAATTAAGAAAGAGAAAATAATAGAGAGAAAAAGAAAGAGAGAGAGAGAGAGAGAGAGAGAGAGAGAGAGGGGGAGAAGAAGAGAGAGAGAGAGAGGAGAGAGAGAGAGAGACGAGAGAGAGAGAGAGAGAGAGAGAGAGAGAGAGAGAGAGAGAGAGAGAGAGAGAGAGAAGAGAGAGAGAGAAGAGAGAGAGAGAAGACTTTTTTATGGCCCATTTGCTGGACACCACCGGCCTGCAGGAGGATGGTGGTGTCCAGCAAATGGGCCATAAAAAAGTGGACGGAGGACTTGCGCCGCAAACTAAGAGGCCCAGGCGTGGGAAACAAGACTTGGTGGTCCCTGGTTAAGGAAAAACAGGGAATCAACCGCTATGATTCAATTCTTCCCCTCACCAAGCAGGACGGAACAGCAGCTGTCAGCAGCAAGGAGAAGGCTCAGCTGCTGGCTAATCTCTTCTCTGCAAAGATGAAGGTGAAGGCCCCCCAGCAGCCCCCGCCTCGTCTGGAGCAGCAGTGTGCAGAGACGGAACAGCAGCTGTCAGCAGCAAGGAGAAGGCTCAGTTGCTGGCTAATCTCTTCTCTGCAAAGATGAAGGTGGAGGCCCCCCAGCAGCCCCCGCCTCGTCTGGAGCAGCAGTGTGAAGAGACAGTCCACAAGGTGGAGGTGACGCAGGCGCAGGTCGAGCTCCTCCTGCGAGGCCTCGACACCAAAAAAGCCACTGGCCCTGATGACGTCAGCCCGCACTTGTTAAAGCAGTGCGCCCGGGAGCTGTCTGTCCCTCTCACCATAGTCTTCACTGCCTGCCTGCAGGAAAACATCCGGCCTTCAGCGTGGAAGGAGGCTCGAGTGGTTCCTGTTCACAAGAGGA
Organism: Chionoecetes opilio; assembly: GCA_016584305.1. NCBI lineage: Eukaryota > Metazoa > Arthropoda > Malacostraca > Decapoda > Majidae > Chionoecetes > Chionoecetes opilio. Next base: position 113 of record JACEEZ010003750.1, on the reverse strand, counting down.
GTTCCAGATCTGACCCCAAAAACTACAGGCCCATCTCCTTGCTGTCTGTGGTGGGGAAAGTGTTCGATGAGGATCGTCGTCTGGCTATTGAGGTACTGTCGTCACCTCGAAAA
>JACEEZ010003748.1:0-21656 GCA_016584305.1 Chionoecetes opilio | reverse complement strand
TATATTTATATATATATAATATATATATATATATATATATATATATATTATATATATATAATATATATATATTTTAATATTTATATATATATATATATATATATATATATATATATATAATATATATATTAATTATATTATATATATATATATTAAAATTTATATATATATATATATAATATATATATTTATATATATATAAAATATATATATATATATAATATATTTATATATATTATATATATTTTAAATATATATATATATATAATATTTTATATATATATATATAATTTTAATATATATAATAAAAAAAAGGGTAAAAATTTTGATTTAATTTTGTTTTTGCTCTAGTAATATGATTTTTTTACTTAGAGCTTTTTCCCCGTGAGTTTCAGTCCTTGAATTGTTGTTTTAGGTGCAGGAAAACATTTTTATATGGTTCATTGTCTTTTAAAGTGTTTTTTTTTTAAAGAAAAAATTTTTTTAGAGTATTGGCCTTTTCCCAAAAAAATAAATTGGTAGGTCATCTTTTTTTTCTTCTTTCTTTTTTTCATATTTATTTTACATCAGTACATCTTTTGAGAGCATTTTGGCATTTGGGCTTGATTTTTTTGGTTAAAAGATACTTCGAGTGAAAAGGCGCGCTAAACGTCGAAAAGGGGTCGACGAGCGGGGGGGGGGTTTCCAACTTAGTCTATTTTTTTAAAAATTCGATGGTTTTCGAGAATTTTGCTTACCATAGTTGTTTTAAAGCCTCATTTTTTTTCTAGAGCGCGAAACAAAAAAAACAAATATTTTTTTCCGAGTCCAAAAAAAATGAAAACTTCCCCTTAAGGATCCAGAATCTGTGGGGACTTGATAAAAAACTTTAAGACCCCAAAAGGATTTGATTCATTAATCAAAAAATTTTTCGAGCTTTCTTTTCACGTGACAACAAAAAACAAGGGTTAAAAAGTAAAGGAAAAAGTTTCATCACGATATCGAAAAAAAAAAAAAATATTTAAATGCTATTGGCTAAATCGATGGAACAAATTACCAGAAATGTTGTCGAAGCCAGCATAATTATTTCATTTAAAAAAAGACTGGAGGGGTACTGAAAAATAAATGGTTTTGCTATTGCCCTGCGAAGTTACAATACGTCCCCGGGTCGATTAGGTAGTGGAGTTTAGTTAGATACTTCACACCTTCATTACAACTACGTAACTTACTTTTTCCATCTTCTTTAGAGACAGGATCCTTTTTCCAAATGTCCTCCTACACAAGTTGATAGTTAGTAGTGTGAGTTCAGAGTACCCTCGTTAAATCCAAAAAGGTCTCCTGGGATCTTTATTCCCATTATCCCAAGTATTTTCCTTTCCCCTCCTCCTCCCCCTCCCCCTCCTCCCCCTCCGACATTGATCTTATTAATTTCCGCGATAAGGTGAACATTTATCAAACATGTCACGGTTAATCAGATGCGGCATAAATTGCAATGAACATCACAGAAAAATGGGTTTTTTGTTCCCCAAATTTTAATAAAGCAGATTTCACGAAGATCAGCGGGGATAAGCGAATTTATTGGGTTTTACCTACTAAATGGTAATAACGCCGAAAAAAAAGTGTAATTATTTACAAATAAACTCCCAAACGGTGGTTGAAAAAAAGTTCCCCTGGTAAAAAAACGTTTTAAAAACTAAAAAAACCCCGTTGGGTGACTAATGAGATTCAACAAAAATTTTCAGTAAGCGCCGAAAGTATAAAATTTTCAAGCGATCAAATGTGATTTTGTTTCTAGAGAATACATGAGAAAAACGTCGTTGCAAAGGAAATTAAGTCAAAAAAGCGCGAGTAGAGAAAAATTGCAAAGGACCAATCCCCCCAAAAAGGCCTTTCAATTTTGGAAGTAAGAAAAACTCAAAACAAGTATGGGGCCTCTGAAGAAAAGAATAAATCTGGAAATATAATAAGAGTATGGCGTTCGTACTCATGATTACTTTAATGCTTATTTATAAAAAAAGGGCAAGCTCCTTACCAAACCGAAAACAGTATAGGGGACTCGAAAGTGATAGTTTGGGTAATAGGAGAGATAACAAGACGAAATATCAAAGTTTTGGAGAAACTTGACCCAGCAAAACCCGGGGGGGGATGACAAAAACTTCGCCGCTCGCAAATGGAAAAAAATTTTCCCTAGTATGGGAAAATTAGCTAATGTTAAAACCGATTGTCAAAAAGGGGGTAGAGTCCCCAAATAATTATCGCCCAATTAGTCTAACGTCTGCGATTGTTAAAACTATTTGAGAAAATATCGCGGGAAAAAAAAATTCTTTTCTCGATGAAAATAACTAAAATATAACTCCCAGCATGAATTTAAAAATAAGGATCCTGCTTAAAAAACCTATTTGATTTTTTTTGTCATTTATTCAAACGGGGACGCTAAAATTCCTTGGGATATAATATAACTTGACTTTCAAAACCCCTTCGATACAGTTCCCAAAAATCGACTTTGCCCAAGCTAAAGCCCATGGTTTTAAGGGGGCATTATGTTCGGGGAAACTGACGATTGGTTTTCAATCGAAAAACAACGGGTAGTAATAAATGGCGAGGCTCTGATTTTTTAGATTTTTACTAGTGGGGTGCCTCAGGGCTGGGTTTTGGGGTCCGCTTTTTTTGAAATATATCAACGATCTGGATGCAGACTTGTATTATTTACGAAATTTTTCCCGGGTGACATCAAATTAGGGGGAAAATATACTAGAAAAACTGCGAAATCAACACGTTCTCGACAAACTATCAGTTTGGATTGATTTTGGCTATTAAAATTCAATTCGAAAAAAGTAAAGAAAATCATATGGCAACGAAAACCTCAAAAAAAACTATCAAATGAAAAATAAATTTTAACTAAAGTACTGCGGGAAAAGGATTTATTTGTCATCATCAGAAATTATTTTTTAAAAAACCAGTCCGCTTGCCTAGCTGCCAGTAAAAAGGCAAATATGATGTTGGTTTCATTAACGCACTTTGAACAAAAACTCCGAAAGTAATGACACATTATCCGCCCCTGGTTAGGCCGCACTTAGAATATGCCGTTCAATTTGGTCGCCTTTTTCGTAAAAGAAAGCCAAAATGGAATCATTGAAAAGAGAGAAACTAAAAAAATTCCATCGTGCGAAATTACATCTTATAAGAAGACTGGGGAAACTAATATGTCTTCCCTTAATGGACGAGAACCGTGGGATTTGATAAAACCTTTAAGATATAAAAGGATTTGTGTCAAATCAAGAAAACTTTTCGAACTTTTCCTCAAGGAAAACAAGAAATAACGGTTTAAAACTTAACGGCAACTTTGCACACAGATCCCGTAAAAAATTTTATGTTAGAGTTGTTGATCGAGGGAAAAAAGTTACCACAAATGTTGTCGAACCCAGCCAAAACTACATCTAAAAATAGACTTTGATGCGGACTGTAAAAAAAGGGGGATTGTAGTGCCCTCGAATTCTATTATGGGCCCCGGTCGATTGGGTTTTATGTTGTTTAGTTTTTATTTTTCAATCCTATCTTCTTACCACAAAAATTCCCATTTTCCCTATCTTTTTTGGGGAACAGGTAAAATTTTTCCCAAAATTTTTTCTTACTGTTTTGTATTTGTATATGTTTCAGCAATCCCCTCGTTAGGCCCAAGGTCCCCTGGTGTCTTTTTCCCTATGTATTCCTATTATTCCCCCTCCTCCTCCTCCTCCTCCCCCTCCTCCCCCTCCTCCTCCCCTTCCTCCCCCTCCTCCCCCTCCTCCTCCTCCTCCCCTCCTCCTCCTCCTCCTCCTCCTCCCTCCTCCTCCCCCTCCTCGGAGTAAGACCTCGCAAGAAATTATCGCCCAATTATCTAACGTCCGTGATTGTTAAACTTTTTGAAAAAAATTTTGCGGGATAAAATAGTTCTTTTTGATGAAAAAACTCAATACAAAAACCCTAGCATGGATTTCGAAATAAGAGATCCTGCTTAAAAAACCTCTGGTTTTTTTTAATGTCATTTATTAAAAACTGGGAGCTAAAATTCCCTCGGATTAAATCCCTTGATTTTCAGAAAGCCCCGATACAGTTCCCCATAAGCGATTTTTGACCAAACAAAGGGGCACATGGCTAGGAGAGCAATTATGTTCATGGATTGGCGATTGGTTTTAAATCGAAAACAACGGGAGAAATAAAGGGCGGGCTCTGATTGGTTAGATTTTAGTGGGACCTCAGGGCTCGGTCTTGGGTCCACTCTTTTTCCTAATATATCAACTACGGGGACTGGGGACGATTTAAAATATCAAAATTTGCAGATGCACCAAATTAGGCGGTAAGAAATTACTAGAGAAAATTTCGAATCATAAAAAGGATCCGAAAAACAAATCAATTGGATGATAAATACTATTAAAATTAAATTCCGATAATGAAAAGTAATGCAAAGGCAACGATAACCTAAAATAAACTATAAAATGCAAAATAAATCGTTAATGAAGTACAGCAGGAAAAGGTTTTGGTGTACATCAGTAAGATCTGAAAACCAGTCCCGCATTGCCTGCGCCAAAAAAAGGCAAAATGAGTTGGGTTTATTAAACGAAACTTTGAACATAAAACTCCAAAAGAAATGACAAAATTTATACACTCCTTGGTTACCCCCCTTGGAAATCCGTTCAATTCGGGTCCCCCTGTTTCGTAAAAGATAAAGCCAAATTGGAATCATGCAAAGAAGAAAACCAAACAAATTCCATCTCTGCGAAATTATCTTATGAAGAGAGACGGGCGGAAACTTAATATGTTTTCCTAAAAGGATCGTAGAATCCGGGGGGACTTGTAAAAACCCTTTTTAAATTCTAAAAGTTTTGATGTCACTAATAAAGAGAACCTATTAGAGTTTTCAACTCAATGACAACAAGAAATAAGGGTTTTAAAACTAAACGGTCACGTTGCATCATCGATCTCCGAAAAATTATTTCAATGTTAGGTCGTTGAACGGGGGAACAAGTTATCAGCAAATGTTGTCGGAGCCAGCAAAATAACTACATTAAAAAACAGATTGACGCGCATGTAAAAAATGGGTATTAAATAGTGCAAATTCGGATCTAGTCCCCCGTATCGATTATTGTAGTGGTATGGTATTTTTTTTTTTAAATTTTTTTTCATATCCTACCCTTCTGCACTATAAAAATTTCCATTTTCCCTTTTCTTTTTAGGGACAGGGTATCATTTTCCAACTGTTTTTTAAAGTATTTTGATAGTTAGTATAGTATTTTCGCAGATACCCTCGCAGGCCCAATAGGTTTCCTGGGTCTGTTTTTCCCTAGTATCCTTGTAATCCCCCTCCTCCTCAAAACGACGAGGGGACGGCGTAGCAGCATCCCTTAACCCCTTTTCTTACCCCACAGCAACGCTGGGTCACGTTCCTTTTCCCGAAATATAACAAAAAACTTAATCAAAGGCCCCGGTCAGTGGACCCAACACCCGCCCGGGAACCCTCAGCAAGGTCCAAAACTATTAAGAAATAAATTTCTATTACAAGTGCCAAAAAGCATTATTTTAAAGCGTAACGAACTTGCATAGTTGTTGCCAAACCCCCAGATATCGTTTATCCGAGAGCTGACCCAACGCAAAAAATAAACTTTATTAGCTAAATCCATTCCAGGTTAAGACATTTCCCAAAATTTTTGTACCTAAAGCAGGGGGAAATGTCATTCTTTACATTAAGATAATTTTCAAGCAATCGAAATCGATAAAGTAAATAAAGTCACTATAACTCTCTACGCAAAGATTAACCTAAAAGGCAAATTGCTAACTATGGGGGCAAGATTCGTCCTCCCCAAAACTAATGCGGAAATTGATGGCCTCCTCCATGACGAATAAAGTCATTATCAAAAATAATAACGACACAATTATTTTGTGGGGAAATTTTAAACCTACCTCGTATAAACTGGGAAAAAAATTTTTCGTAACGAGGTACGCGGTTCTTGTATGGTAAACGAAGAATTTAAATCAGGGGGTCCAGAGCCCACAAGGGGTAAAGATCCTAATTTAGTTTTCCTCCCACCGATTGATTGATTCTGCGAATGGTGAAAAATTTGGGAAAAATGAAAAGGTTAATCAATGCGGCAAAATGCAAGTAGCTCCAGAAAAACGTTATTGTTCCCAAAAAAAACAATTTCACGAAGTCAGCAGGGTACTAAGCAAGGTTTTTTGCGACCTACAAAAGTAATAACGCCAAAAATGGTAATTTTTTCACAAAAAACTCCAATCGGTGGTTTAAAAAAGTTTCCCTGATAAGGAAAGTCTAAAAAAATAAACAAAAACCGTTGGATGAAATGAATTCAAAAAATCAGGCAGTAAAACGACGACCTAAAAGTTTTTTAAAGCGTAAATGCGGAATGCAATTCTAAGAAACAATGAACTAAACGTCGTTGCAAAGTTAATAAAGATTAAAAAACGCGAGTATGAAGAAAAAAAAGCAAAGGATCCAAATCATACCCGTAACAGTTCTTTCCCAATAGTTCGAAATAAAAAAACGTCAAAACAATATTGGGCCCCCTGAAGATAAAATAACTCTTTTGGTAAAAGAAAAAATAAGCATGGCATTCGTTTCAATGAAACTTTAACGGTTTTTTTAAAGACGAAGCTCCATTACCAGAACCCGTAAAATAGTATACGGGACCGAAGGTATGATTTGGAAAAAGGAGAAAACGTAGACAAATATCAAAAATATTTTTAGAGACTCAACCCGCAAAATCCGTGGGTGTGGGCGAAATTTCGCCGCGATTATTTTGCGAATGTCACAGTCAAAATTTTTGCTCCCTTAAAGATTATCCTCAATAAATCGCTAATGGACAAAAATGTTCCTATATGTGGGAATTAGCTAATTTACACCGATTCAAGAAAGGAAGTGAGCCCCGCAAGTAATTATGTCCAAATTTGTCTAACGTCTTGATTGTTAACTATTTGAGAAAAAAATTTTCGGGGTAAATAGTGTTTTTTTCTCGATGAAAAAAATTAAAAACTAAAATCCCCTATGGTTTTGAAAAAAAAATCCGCTTAACAAAAACCCACCGATTTTTTTTTGTCATTTATTCAAACGGGACCTAAAATTCCCCGATGTAATTTAAACCCTTTTTTTCAAAAAAGCCTTCGATACAGTTCCCCATAAGCGACTGTTGACCAAGCTAAAGGGGAATACTTAGGAGAGCAATTAAAGTTCATATGGGGGATTGGCTTTCAAAAGTAAAAAACGGGTAAATTTGTAAATGGCGAGGCATCTGATTGGGTTGTGTTACTAAATGCGGTGTCGGGGTCGGGCTTGGGTCCTACTCTTTTTTGATATATTCAACGATCTGGACGCGGGCTTGATCTTAAAAATCGAAATTGCAGATGACACCAAAATTTGGGGGGTAAAGCATATCTAAGAAAACTGCGAACTATACAAAATGATCTCGACAAACTATCATAATGGAGTGATAAATGGTATTAAAATTTAATTTTGAAAAGTAAAAAATAATGCATAAGGCAACGATAAACCCCAAAAATAACTATCAAAGCAAAATAAAACGTTAATGAAATACAGCGGGAAAAGGATTTAGGTTCATCATCAGTAGTGATCTGAAACCATCCGCACTGCCAAACTGCAGTAAAAAAGGAAATATATGTTGGGCTTTATTTAAAAGCAACTTTTGAACAAAAACCCTTTCCAAAGTAATGACACAATTTATACACATATTGGTTTTAGGTTAGGCCGCACTTGGAATATGCCGTTCAATTCTGGCGCCCTGTTTCGTAAAAAATCAAGCCAAATTGGGAAACAGTGCAAAAAAGACAACTAAAAAATTCCATCTTGTGAAGTTCATCTTTGAGAGGGGACGGGAAAAATTTAAAATGTTTTTTTTAAAAGGGTCGAAGAATCCGTGGGGGTTGATAGAAACCTTTTGATCCTAAAAGGATTTGATGTCTTTAAAAAGAGAACCTATTCGAGTTTTTAATAAAGTGACAAAAAGAAATAATGGTTTAAAACTAAACGGTCAAAAGTTTATCACCGATCTCCGTAAAAATTTTTTCAATGTTAAATCGTTGATCGATGGGAACAAGCTACAGCAAATGTTGTCGGGGCCCGCACAAAACTCATTTAAAAAAAACTTTACCCACTGTAAAATAAATGGGTATTATAGTGGAATTAATATCTAGTCCCCCGTTGATTGTTTGTAGTGGTAGTGGTAGTTTTTTTTCTAGTATTTTTTATATCCTACATTTGCACTATGCAACTTCCCCTGTTCCTACCCCTTTTAGGGCATGGGACATTTTCCCTGTTTTTTTTTACAAGTAGTTGATATTTTTAGTATTATGCAGCAGAACCCTCGTTTGGACCAAAAGTCTCCTGGGGTCCCCGTTATTTTAGTATCCTAATTTTCCTCTTTCTCCTCCTCTCCTCCTCCTGCCCCTCCCCGCCCCAGCATAACATACATCAGGATATTCCTTCACATGTTTACGGGTCAAAGGCAGGTTGTGCCAAAGGAGATTGTCGCCTGGAACCAATGAGCCACGTGACCTCCCTTGCTGGCTTAGGTCAAGTAGAATAGGAAGGAGGAGAAAGAAAAAGAGGAGAAATAAATGGATGAAACATCATCTTGCCCTTAGATAGAGAAAGAGAAGCAAAGAGAGAGAGCAAACGCTAAAAAGAAAGAGCGAATTAGATGGCCAGCGCACAGTTTTGGAACAGTCTTTGGTCGGCAGTGGCTTATGACTCTGTAAATCAAAGGTTTCCAACTAAGTAGCATATACCATAAATTGGGTTCTTACCTGACCCCTCCCTCCTGCCCTCCCTCCTTCCCTCCCTTCTTCCCTCCTTCCTTCCCTCCTTCCCCCCGTCTCCATTTTGCTCCTGTTCCCTCTGACCTCCCGTTTTACTTCTGCTGACCATCTCTCATCTTTATTTCCTCGTTCTGGTCTTTTTACATCTCTGCTTTACCCTTTGCATTTTTGTTGTTATTCTGTCGCATTGTACACATATCTTGTTTCCCTTTTTTTCTACTTCTATCTCCATACTTTTTCATATTCTGTATTTTGTGTCTGCCCTTTCTCTCCCACGCACTGTTTCTCCTTATATACATTTTTTTTGTCACAATCATCATTTCTCTCTTCCCTTACTGTTATTTTTTACATTGGGGTTTTTTCCTATATATATGGGTGGAGGTTACGGAGGGAACTGATAAAAAGGTTTTGGGTGTAGTGTTACGCCTCCAAACTTATGTAAAGAGGATCACCTCCTATATGGGAGAAATAAACTAGGCCTGCAGATATAATCGATTATGCGTGGTGCGAGATTTTTTATCTTTGGAATATAGACTGGGATTTTAATTATAGGAGACAACGACGCAGAGGAATTGTTAAATTTAATCCCGGATAACTTCCTAAGCCAAGCAGTCAAGGAGCCTACTAGATGAGATAATATTATACATGTACTACTGACAAACAGAGAAGTTTTAGTTACAGATGTGGAGGTCGGTGGAAAGTTAGATAATAGCGCCCATTATGAAATCAGATTTTGCTTAAAATGGGAAGTTGGAAAATTAAGTGTCAATAAAAAAAGAATACCTAATTTCAGAAAGGCCAATTATGCAGGATTAAGAAAAAAACCTGGTGGGAGACTAAGGGGGGGGGGGGTAAGATAAGGGAAAAGGAATGTTCCAAGGTCAGCACATGTCAGCTAGAAAGACCAAATTTACACGGATTGCACAGGATCAACCAGGGTTGTTTGTTTCAAACCGGGAAAGGGGATGTATGGTGAGAATACATCATAAAATATTGTCCAATGGGCACAGCACTTCCAGGGCGAAGCATTTGAACGAGCACAGCACCGTCTAGCACGGCTGCAGTTGTCACTAGTCTCTGACTATCGAGTTCTTTGGGACAATGCAATCTAAAATCTCGCTCTTGGTTCCATGATGCAAATTTTTTCCCCTTTCGGGTGAGTGAAGGTGGATGTGGAGAACTTTTATTGACAATACTCCCTCGTTTATTTCACGACCTGAATAAACAGCAAACAAGAGCTGGGTCACTTTTGCTTGTTCGTCCTTGACAACAGCTACATCTGATTTCTTACGAGGTGAGAGGAAGTCTTAAACACTTTTTAGCCTAGTGAGTGGTATTGGAACTGTAAATGCTTCTTCTTGTGACCTGATTACCTTGTAAACAAATGTTTGTATCTTTTCATTTCCCAAAGTTCTTAACTTCTCCTACACTGAATACCACATCTCGAGGCATGACCCAATTGATTCATCTAAGTCCAACAGGTAACCACTGTCCTCCATAAAGGGATTTTTCCCAGGTCCTCAAATGCATCCACCAGTGCCAGGGCATCAGTCTGAAACACAACAAATACAAATTTGCCAAAAAATGCATATATTTAAAAATAAGTTAGGCTATCTATTTTTAAAACTCTCTAAATTACCTTTTATCAGATTGGAACTTTGGGTACTGTTCATGGTGCCTCCGTTCTTCTGATTCTTTAGTGCCCTCAAATTCCCTCACTAGGCGTGCCATTTCAGGGCGAACAACCTATTCTCGACGAACTGTAGATGGGTTCGAAATTTTCTATGACGCCAGCAGGTTTTTTGAGCCAGTCAATTAGTTGTTCATGCACTTGGTCATGTGGAATCATGGAAAACGCTCTTTTTGACTTTTTTTCTCATGAAATGACCACTCTGGAACCCCCACAAACAGAGCAGGCTGCTGTTTTTCTAACGTTACATGTTACGAAGGTGGATCGGCAGGTTCCGGGCATAATGCGTAGATCCAGTGCAAATGCCCATGGCATCAGAGAATCAAGTGTCTCCATGTAGAGGCGGAAATCTGCTGAGCGAGAGGGCTTGACAAAAAGAAAAAATGAAAACATAACATAAGAGTTCTCTATAGGAAATGCAAATGTATGAGAGCTGTACCATTGTATTAAGAAAAGAGTTTATACAAAGGGTAAAATGAGATATATTACATAAGAAAACTAACTAGTCTTACTTGAAGAATGAGAAGATCCAGCTCCATTGATTTTAACCAAAACTCTGCTTGGGGCTGTGAAGTACACAGCTGCTTGAGCGATTCATCAAAAGATAGACAGGTGAATGCGCTTGGTTCCATGTCGTCACTGGTTTTCTGCACGTATTGATTGTAAGCTTTCTTCGTGAGCACATAGAGAGCAGCTACCGAAAACCTGCTGCATATCCCGGGGTTCTGCAGATATGATGAACACCAATGAGTGATTGGGCTTTGCCACTCGTTGAGATACCACTGTTTGTAAGAGCTGTGGTCCACCCACTCCCAAATCCAACCAGTCCCCCAAAAGACATTCCACAACATCTTCTCTGTGTGCATTGGCCCCAACGTCCCAGGAAAGAATCTTCACCAAGTTCTGTCTCGGGGAACTTCCACTGAATTTTTTTGGCCAATGTGAAGAGAGGTTGATCAGCAACCATGACCAGTGTCTGACCTGGATTTAGGTAGTTGATTGATTGGCAAAGGACTTTAAATTGCATCCCAAGCCATAGCGGGGCTTGTAGGTGTTTCGGTAAATAATGGCAACATGTACGATTTGGTCATGAAAAATGAAGTAGGCTCTGGGGATACGGGCAAATATGCAGCCCATGATATCCAATCGTTAGCTTAAAGGGTTTCCCTCTTTACCCACAAAGTGTTTGACTCTCTCCAACCATTGGTAACCTTCTTTAATAACCTTGGCGAGAGGACGAGAAGCTGGATGAGGTGACTGTTGGTTTTCAGAGCAGGAACGTACAGGACCCCATCATTGGCAGTGAAACATCTAAATCAATGTTTGTGTAATGCGCGGGCAGGGTTTTAACATGTCTTTTCCCATTTGCAACTGGATCTAGGACATCAATATTATTCTCAGTGTGTTGACTGTCTGAACTGAAGTGCTGCTGAATACTTATAGATGTTCCATGGAGGGCTGCGTTTGCTGTTGTTGATGATGGGTTATGGTCAATGTTATCAAAACCACCAGTAGTGAACACCCCCTTTGGGACTGCTTGAGGGGGTACAACCACGCCGATCTTTCTCCCAGTGATTGATTACGGAATTAGCTATGTGCGTGCTGCATGTTTTTAATCGATAATTTGACACACATAGTCTCTCCTGGGCATGATATCCACCAGAGATGCAGTACCAGTTTGGAGGTGAAATTTCATTGCCAGATAGGGGCGAAGCGGGGGTTTTTCTCTCTCTTTTATGTGACGAGGAACACTGTCAGCTTTCTTTGATCTGATTTTTACTGAGTTGAATATAATCTGTTGCCCAATGGATATGTCAGCTTTGGACTTTTCAGGTCCAGGGGGTGGCTGGTCAATACCTAAATCCTCAAGAAGCGTGTTTAGAAAAGATTTTAACATGGGAGGGATTGCATTATATTCATGGGAGGCTGAGAGGTACCTGTGAAAGCTTGCTTCATTGGAAGGTACTCTTGGCGCAGGATTTTGGCTGCTTTGAGGACGGTTGATACATCTGTAGTTGTATTGTTTTTCATATCCGCAGCAGCTTTGCTCAGGTCATCATCAAATACAAGCGACCAGCTTACGATTCAATCTTAATGACTTGATGTCAGGAATGAGCCGTTCAAAATCCCCCCGAAGGCGTGTCGCTTACCTTTGATACATTGAAATCCTAGATCAGCTATGCGCCTGTCATAGAGAGCAGTCAGGTCCGCCATAGAGAGTGAATCTCCCGAGCCACGGTTATCTTTAATGAAGTCCAGCAATTCACTGAGGACATGTGCTCTGATGACCCGAATTTCATTATTTTCCGTCATGTCAATCCAATAGTTTCTGCTCTTTTATAGAGCCTAGTCATGCATACGCGATGATATAGTGCATCAATAGCTACCATGTCACCAGCAGCTAGTTTAGCTAATATATGTTTATCACCTATGATGTGAGCACATTCTCGCACTTTTCTATCCAATCAGAGGGGGCAGCTCTCCTCAGTTCCTTTTTGTTGCCCACATTACCACAAAAATACACGGTTGTTGAATTGTTCACATGCTGATGATGAGGGTGTATATGAAAACCTGTGTAGTGGACCCTTATCACCACTGGTCATGCGACGTGTTTTAACTGGGCTCGTGGATTCGTCGTGCCTTTTCCTGGCTCTCTCGACTTTTTGTTTGTCAGTGGCACTCCTACAGCTTTTATGGGCCATACTACTTGATTAGACATCAAACAACATCACTATGTCTTGATCACCACCACTACTATTATAAATGTCATTCACTACTACAAAATCAGGCAACTCACTTAAGTCCTTCAGCTCCTTGATATTATCAGCTACTTCTTTATAACGTTTTTCATGATTACGTTTTAGTTTTACAGATAATGATGGATCTAAGGTCTTTTAATTGTTTGTCTGTAACTGACATATGAAACATAAACTCCAAAACACGGGTGTCCATAATGGGCAGTTGTGTTTTTGGGTTACTCAAGGGATGGGATATTTTTTTTTCTAATCCACTTCTAATCTGAAATAACAAATAAATTTGCTTGAACATTATGAGACAGGGTAGAAAAAATTCACAAAGGTAAAAAAAAAATATTTAAAGGTAAAAATATGAAACCTTACATGCACATCCCAAATTTTAACTTACAAAATTTTTCTATATCCTTTCCCAACATTGTCATGGTAAGGGGAAAACTATTACTTTTATACTTTGAATCTTATTTAGTTGGATTCCTTGACCCTGAAAATGTACATTTTGACACCAAATGTGTCATTATAGCTTTAAAAGAGGCGGAGATTTGGGGTTCGACGACGAAACGATGGCAGCCATTTTGAAAAAAACGCGTATAAATCCGATACGAAGACCGATCTAACTTGTGTCTTTGGAATTTCTTTTTCTATTCACCCTAAGGGACTTCCTGCCAAAGGGACCCTTTTCATCCATGACCTGAAGTCAAAAGTCATTAACCCGACCACTATAAAGGAACAGGGATTATATAAATGAAGACCTTTGTCCTGCTTCAATGGAAATTAATAAAAAAACTGTTCCCCTTAATGAAAGGTCAGAAAAAAGACGGGAAATCGCCTTCTTCCGCACACAAAGACTGATAATTAGGGACAGAAATGACCACGATCGTCATCCTCGTGCCGCTGCTGGTTCACCCCACGGGAGGGGCTGCTTGGTTGGCTCACATCTTGGTGGAGACGTAAACGGCTGGCGTACCATCTACGGCTGGTGCTGCGACTCGAGGGAGCAGTTTCTGCCACGGGGGAGGGTCCCTTGGCTGACGGTGGGTCGCCATAAGGTCCCACGCTGTGCTGTAGTGGTCCTACGTACAGCCCCCTGATGTACTGAAGGGTCGAGCGGGCCAGTGGTGCCAGGGAGCATCTGGCGACACTACAGGACGTTATCCAGAAAACTCTCAGGGACAGCAAAAGAATATATAAGTTCATGTCATAATGGTCATCTATATTACTTATTTTACCTATGCCCATATTATATACTGTCATAAATATATTACCATTACTACCGACACAAATATTATTACTACTTTGCTCAACCATTTTGTTACAGTTCTATTGGGTTCACTGGCATGGGTACTATTGTATTGCTACTATTATCGTTACTATTATTGTTACTATTATTACCAACTACCGTTACTACTGTAATTATTACTACTACTACTACTATCTACTAATATCACAACTATCTACAACCACTACTACTATTACCACAACTCTCACCCCTACTATATTTTACTAGTACTGCCTTTACTCCTACTACTACTACGTTTGCTACTACCAGACTACTACTACTACTACTTCCCATTACGGCTATTGCTGTTGTTACTACTAGTGTTTGCTGCCATTACTACTGCTACTGCACTGCATATACAAAATATTGTATTGCTGCTGCTGCTCTTACTATTACTATTACCATTCTACTACAATCGCTATTGTTTCCCATAACTACTACTACTAATTATAACTACTGCTACAACTACTACTACGTCTACTAACTCTACTGCTACAACTACTGCTACTACTATTTAATACGGGTACTAAATGGCTAATACTACTACTGTCACTACTACTATAATACTACTCAGCTACTGCTATTATTACCACTAATTCTATTGTTATACTACTGATATTTTTTATTTACTGGCTAACTATTGACACTACCGTTAACTACTACTACTACTACTACTACTACTACTACTACTACTTACTACTACTATGACAATTATTAATGCTAATTTTACTACTATAATTATCTCACAATGACTTCTAACATACAAGGTATTAATGACCCTTGATTTTTTTTTGGATGCAGCTATATATTAACGGCAACTTGAATGTTAATAATCTTTACACACAATTTAGATTGTGTGGGATATGTAAATTAATTACATACATTTTCCTAGATATGAATACATTCACCTTGACAATGTTTCATTACCCAGCATCAATGAAGTTTTCCATCCTAGCTCTGAATATACGGTCAATTCCTACAATTTGCAATCCTTTATCGATACTCTTCTATGTAATATAAACATTAAATGTAAATCCTTGGTCTTACAAAATCGGCCCAGCCTCACTTGTTTCCTTTACCAGTTGTCAGGCTACAAAAGTTCACTAATTTGTGGAACACACAGGGTGGTGGTGTGCATTGAAATTTTGATTTTTATCTTTCCCAAGCTCTTAGTGTTTTTTCAAAAGTAGATATATCTGGGACCCAAGGCACAAAAGCTCAAAAAGGGGTTGAACCTGCATGGCATGTATATTTTTATTTGTATTTTTTTTAAGATTTGGACATTAAGGTCTGTGGAATGAGAGGTGAGAGGTCGCTCTGGCGAAAACCCTTCCCAGAACAAAATGTGCCTTTTTTTGTATATGGGGGTTTTTTTTTCTTCGAAAAATGTTAAAGTTTTTTTTTCCAAAAATTCTCATGGATTGGTATGCTGTCAATAAATGCAACACGTTTCACGACATTGTTTTCAAAATTTTAAAAGTTAAGAATACATTATTTAACTGTTCACAAGATGTTAGTCATTTTAATGCAAGAGCGCCCCCTTTTTTTTTTTTCCATTATTTTCATTTATCTTTCTTTAAAAAAGCAACTTTTCCCCGGGAGTTAGACATACCCAAATGTATCATTGCTTGAAAAATATTATGTACTCAAATAGAAAATATGGGAACAAAAAACAAAAATCAAGGATCAGTGGTGCTTTATTACCCTTAAACTCAAAATTCAAAGACATATCATAAGTATCGTAAAATTTTTCCCTATATATATATAAATAAAATATATATAATAAGAGAGAGGAGAGAGGAGAGAGAAGAGAGAGAGAGAGAGAGAGAGGAGAGAGAGAGAGAGGAGAGAGAGGAGAGAGAGAGAGAAGAGAGAGAAAAGAGAGAGAGAGAGAAGGGGGAGAAGAGAGAGAGAGAGAGAGAGGGGAAAAGGGGGGGAGAGGAGAGGAGAGAGAGGAGAGAGAGAGAGGAGGAAGAGAGAGAGAAGAGAGTGAGAGAGAGAGAGGAGAGAGAGAGAGAGAAGAGGGGAGAGAGAGAAGAGAGAGAGAGAGGAGAAGAGAGAGGGAGGGGAAGAGAAGAGAGAGGAAGAGAAAAGGAGAAGAGAGAGAGAGAGAGGGAGAGAGAAAAGAGAAGAAGAGAGAGAGAGAGAGAGAGAGAGAGAGAGAGAGAGAGGGGAGGAAGCGAGGCGAGAGCGAGAGCGAAAAGGAAGAGAGAGAGAGAGAGAGAGAGAGAGGAGAGAGAGAGAGAGAGAGAGGGAGAGGAAGAAGAGAGAGGGGAGAGAGAGAGAGAGAGAAGAGAGAGGGGGAGGAGAGAGGGGAAAGAGCAAATGGAAGTTTATTTTCATTACTAGAAAAACAAAATCTGCAACATCACATGAATCAAATTAAATGAAAAATAATTTTGGGTTTTATAATGTGTAATGCAATCACTCTTTTTTGTGAGTTAAACCCTTGAACATTTTTTGGGCGTCCCCGGTGCAGAGACTACATGAACCCCCCACGTTGGCTCTAGCACAGGAGCATCCCCGGGCACACATGTTTTTTTTGCGAGACAAATTTGGTACGTTTAATTTTGCGGGTTTTTGCCCCCTTTCAGCATCATGGTTGCCAGCAATTTCCCATTCAAAAGCTCTCTGCCAAGTCAGTGGGAGCGGGTTAGGTTTGGGCCGTGTGTGCTCTCTGCATAAAATTAATTAATGATGCGGGGCTCGGCAAAGGTCAGCGGGAAGACACCCGGTAGGTTGAAGACATCGAATGTCGCTTTGATGTTACCAAAGAGATCGGGCAGCGCACCCAAACCCCACCAAAGTCACTCTTTTCAACGTGACACCATGTACGCCTAGCTGCTGCACAGCAGCTTCCTAAACCCGGCCCCACTTCAGATCAAAAACCGTATATGCACGGGGGCAAAAGGTCTGTAAAGAATGCTGTCCAGCTATAACACAGACGTGTTGATTGCAAAACAAAATCACCACACGCCGGGGCCCCGGGGGGTTTGTGGGTGTAAAAGAAGGATATCTCCCTTCCCCTCATCAATTCCCGAAGCCCGGGGCTGGAATTATAGTATATGCACGGGGCAGAAGGTCTGTAATGAAAAAGCATTTTTTTAAAGGCCCCTTTTCCCCCTCTTCGTAGAGATAGCTACTGGTCACTCCGTCAGTATGTGGGTGCAAAGGGTAGGGATGACGATTGGAGTTTTCAAAACTAATTTCACAGCCAGGGTTTTCCAATTGCATGGTAGAAGGGGGATATCCATCCTTCACCCACACTCCCCAGGCCCGCCTTCGTGTGATTAAAATTAGTATATGCACATCAATATCACGTTTTGTTAGTGCCGGGACAGACAGATCTGACAGGATTCGCCCCCGTCATATAAAGGGACTCTGAAAGGTGGATGTTCGGAAAATGTTTTGTGACAGCACTAGGGGATACATAGTGTCATGAGGAAAGAGTGACTTTGGGTTTTAATTTTGGGTGCGCCCGACCCCCCTTCTTTGGTAACTCAAAGGCGACATTGATGTCTTCCACCTACCGAAATGTCTTCAGTTTTGGGCCCTTTGCCGACCCTGCACAGTTAGTTTATGCAAGAGGCACACATAATTCAGCCAACCCAACCCGCTCCCACGACTTGGGGAGAGAGTTGTAATGGAAATTTATGGCAACCATGATGTGAAGGGGGCAAAAAAAATCATAAATTTAAACGACCAAATATTGTCTCTGCAAAAAAAGCATGGTGCCCGGGGAGCTCCTGTGCTAGAGCCAACGTGAAGTGTGTCATCGTATATCTCTGCCCGGCGATGCCAACCCAAAAATTTTAAGGGTTGAACCCCAAAAAAAGACGTGATAGCATTACACATTTTAAAAACCCAAAATTATTTGTTCAGTTGAATGTGATTTCATATGATGCTCAGAATTTTTTTTTTTAGTAATTAAAAAATAAAAATTCCATTTTGCAATAATATATATATATATTATATTATATAATATAATATATACAGTATAATTATGATAAGCGGAGTCTCCCCGGGAAAGTTGGGGTTTAAGGGTAATAAAGTCACCCCTGATCCATTGTTTTGTTTTATTTTCACTATTTTTTTATTTTATAATTCATATTTTTCTAAAGCAAAATACATTGTGTATGTCATAACTCCGGGAATAGATGCTTTCAATGAAAGATAAAAAGAAAATATTGAAAAAAATAGAAAATAGGGGGGGCCTTCCATTAAAAATTTTAAATCATTGGAACAGTTAAGTAAGGTATTTTTCAAAGTTTTGTGAACACAAGTGGGCAGTGAAAGTGTTTCATTTATGACACATACCCATCCCGATATTTTTTTTGGAAAAAAAAGCTTTTTACCTATTTCCAAAAAAAAAAACAAAGCCCGCAATACAAAAAAGGGCACAAATTTTTTTCGCAAAGTTTCGCCAGGCAACTTTTCCACACCCTTAAAGTCCCAAATTTTAAAAGTAAAAAACACAAAGAAAAAAGTATGCATGCCATTCGGGTTTTCTAAAATGTTGGTGACTGGGACCCCCGATAATACATTTTATAAATTTTTTGGGTTCAACGAATTCGAGTAAAAAACATTATTACTATATATTTATTGATCACCCATGGCAAAATAGAAAAATGTATAAAGTTTTACGGAAATTTTTCTTAAACGTAGATAAGAAATGTCAAGGCATCTTTTCATTTGTGGTTTCAATTTAGATTTGTTAAAATGCGTGACAAAAGTTAGGAATTTTTTTAAAAGTATTCATTTTTTTTTTAAAAGATACAAACCACAAGAGTCAAGATAAAACCCTAATTATGACCCAAAATTTGGGCAACACAAAAGAGGGAAAATTTGGGAACTATATAATTAATTCAGAAATTTTAGAAATTTCCAGTAATATCACAAAACAAAAGGGTATTGATCCCCCCGCATTTGTCAATAAAGGTGTATAAAATTTCTTTCCCTCAAAACTTTAGTATGATTTATACAAGGTAAAAATTGGAAAAATTTTACAATGTAATTGTCCCCATAATCTTTTAATTTATTTTTAATGAAATTTAAATAATTTTCAGAGACATCTTCCAATTAGGAAAATTTATGTAAGTAAAAAGCACGTTTTAAGCCCATAATCATCCTGCTCTAATAAGGTATTAAGGGAAAAAAAATGGTTGCAAGATAGCAAATAAGTGGCCCCTAAAAATATAGAGAAAACACCCGACATATAGAAACAATAAAAAAACATTTTAAAAATTTGCAAAAATGAATATTATAAAAAAAAGCACGAAAAAATAGGGAATCCCAAAACCCCCTTTGGAACCATAAAACCCCCTTTTAAACAGAACCAATAATCCAAAAAATACAATGTCATTTGATCCACCTTTCACAAAATCTCCCCTGTCTTTAATAACATTTTTTTAAACTTGGTAATTTTTAAGCAAATTCTTCGGAAAAAAGATTATAAAGGTATTTAAATCGCCCCCAGCCTTTTTAGTACATGACCCCAAAAAAAATACCCCCGAATAATGAATCATTTATAGGCCAAAATTTTAAATTTTCCATATATGATGAAATTTTTCCTAAAATACTGAAAATTCAGTGAATATTGGCCATCCCATTAAACCCAATTATTAACTATCTTTTAAAAAGAGGGATATTTTCCCGATATTTAAAAAGAGCCACAGTCTTTACTATATTCAAATCTAGTAATAGATGCGACATCAACAATTACAGGCCAATCTCAATCTTACCGCTTGCAGCAGGGTATATGAAAAAATATTGCGTCCGGTAACTAGCTACCTTGAAAAAAACCTTATTAACAAAATATCAACACGGCCTTTAGAGCAAATCACTCAACAGAAACTGCTGTATTAGACTTGTAAATAATGTCTATACATTTTTTGGAGGAGAAGTTTTATGTGGTTGGGATTTTCATTGTTTTTATCCAAAACATTTGACTCATTAAATAATTGTATTTTGTTAGATAAATTAAATCACGTCGGGATAAGAGATGTACCGCTACAGCTTCTTCGAAATTTTCCCTCTGTAACAGATCACAATCAGTTTTCGGTAATAATGATACATCACAATGTATAAAATCTATTTTCCAGAGGTGTACCACAAGGATCAATCATAGGAACAATTATTTTTCTCATATATATAAATGATATAATCAATGGTAAATTAAAATTTCAATATATCATATATGGCCGACGATATAACCTCTTACTAGCTGACAAAGACATCAATTCCTTACATTAAAACATAAATACAGAAATGAATTTTGTATATCAATTGATAAAATGTAATAAATTAAAACTCAATATTTTTTAAATAATTATATATTTTTTTTAAGAATAGATCCATAAAAAATTATCTGACTCCCTTACAGGGAGAAGGCAATACATTAAATCGAGTAATCACACAAAAAATTTGTAGGTGTTTTCATAGATGTAAATCTGAACTGGAAATTGCACATAGAAGAGGTTTGCATGAAAGTATCAAATACTTTTTGGAATAATGTACAACATACGGTACAATCTTACTGTAGATGCATTGCTTTGTATTTAATATACCTTGTGTTACCCTAATTTAAAATACTGTGTGTCCATCTGGGCTAGCACATGGCCAACATTCTTAACCCGTTAAGCGCGGTTATGGGCCCCCTTGGTCACTCACTAAGAAAACGCGAGTATGCCCAATTGGGCGGCCGCCAAATTAAAAAAGGTGGGCAAATTTTCGGCGGTGAAATCTGGCAACTCTACTTTACCTGAAATGACCCAGGGGTCACACATAGGCTCAGTGACCAGACCGCATGGAAGGTGAAGGTGCTGAAGGTCTCTCCCTATCGCTAGAAGAGAGATTTGAGAGGATGACCCTTGCGGCTGTTTTCTGTGAACAAGCTGTACATGGCTTCCATAACCTCAAAAGCTCTTCATCTTGCAAGTTTCACTCATAGAATAACCACTAGACTTTAGCCCAAAAAATTTTTTTTTTTAGCCATTGCACAAATATATGGCAAATACAAATTTAAACACATCAAGTTTTGTTAGCGACTATAAGAATTCTGGCAAAATTTCCCCGCGTACACAATATATTGTTACACAGGTATCCGCAGATTTAAAACGGGGCCCCCAAAAAA